>JAEBDU010000061.1:1157209-1192204 GCA_016802625.1 Heliconius numata | reverse complement strand
GCTACAGTGTCATGCTAAAAAAATCTTCATATGAGGCATTAAGTTTTGCATGTTGATGGGCTATCAAAAGATATTGTTATGGAGAACATGAGTGGGTAGGTATCCACTTATGTGTAAACATGAATTAATTTATTAATGTATTATTTAAAAGTAGTTACGAGTATATGACTGTATATTACTTGAAACTATCTTTATTATCGCAGTCTCTGTTATGGCTACTTGTGATTTGGAAGCTATGCATAAGTTTGATTTGAAATTAATTGATATTTTTGCAATTACATACATTTAACAATAACAATATAATTATCCTGTATATACACAGCAAGACTGAACTAAATAGTACTTTGGTTTCAGGAATCAAACTCGTTAATACGATGGTATCTGTCTGTCGGAGAAAGGTCCTTGTCAACTGGAGTGCAGCTCGCGTTACCTGCGGTACATCTTTTAGAGTCGCCAATTAATCAACTTGACAAGTTTCTCTGCAAATCTTTAGATATGGTGGAGAAAAGAGTACCATCGATATATTTACCCCCACAAGCTGTAAGTTTGTTCGAATTATATTCAAAATTGTGCCTTAGTTTTTTTAAAGGTATTTTGTAAAATAAGATGTTAATTAGACAAAGTACCAATTGTGAGTTATAATACTGTAGCAAAACAAAATGATAAAAAATCTACGCCTGTAGTAGTAAGGATATCTCAAGTAAAAGGGAATTAAAACAAGATCTATCATTATAACAATATATACATACATTTTAAATATTATCTCCAGAATTCGGCGCAAAGAGGAGCGGCTAGTGTTAAGACACTCAGTTTTTTTAAAACTAGACTCCCTCTGCCTAGCAGGGATTCAGGGTTTTACATGTAAAATACATCGTGAAGCTGAAAAAAAAGTATTTTATTTTTCTGCCTTAGATGTACTCTGAGACTCGCCAGTACGTGCTACGCAGGGCGGACTCGGTGAAGCAGCTAGGCACAGCTGTACTAGACTCCCGCGTGACCGCTGTAACAGCTAATGCTTTTGATCGCGTTTTGACGACAGCTGACAAATACGTGGACAAGTATTTGCCCCCGGATTACCAAGATGCCGCTGATGGTGAGATTTTGTTTATCTTTATGATTTTTTCACGTTTAGGGTGATAATCAGACCAGGAAAAATATATTTTTTTAAGTATATAAATATTACCTCTGATGTTTGAATCACAATCGTATTCAATACAGATATATGTACTTAGTCCATTTTAGTTTGGTATAATTTTTGGTCTTTATTTTTTGGTTTAAATCTATACTAATATAATAAAGCGGAAGAGTTTGTTTGTTTGTTTGTTTGAACGCTAAGATCTCTGGATCTACTGGTCCGATTTACATTGTTTTTGTTTTGTATGAAAGCTGCATTCTTCAGAAGTGCTATAGGCTATATAACATTACATTACACATATAAACTAATATATTTTAAAGTACTTTTTAATTTGACATGCAATTTATTCTGCCATGTTAATAACAACCGTCGCGTCGCTACGCAACCGTCACCGCGATATTTTGATATTCATCCTTCAGTTTTCTATATAATATACTAATAAATAATTAAGGAGATGTCACTGATACGAAATGACCTAGCCTACGGGCGGCATAGCATGAGTATGACCGACGCGAAAATATTCTTATAGTTCAAGCAGGCGTAGCCGCGTCCGGGTCCACTAGTATTTTATATAAGCAAAGCTTAAGGTAGCTTCTTGTAGGAGATAGATAAGTTAATTTCAATAATTTAGGTAATTGGAATATTTTTAAAATATTTCCTTCACAGTTTAATAAGTATTTATAATTCATGAATCATTTTAATAAACATCTTAAAGTACGTCGCTTTAATTAGATTTCAAAATACCCATCACTCCTAGATAGTCGTTAAAGTAAATTATGATCTGAAGTCTGAACTTCTTGTCTGGTGGTCGTCTAATTGGAATTATCAGGCCGCCATTATAAATTACTAATTAAATGTTCCGCTGCTTATCAGTCTATCAGCAAGCAGTAGACGAATGCAACTTTACGATACCAAAGGTTATCTCTAGTTCATGTGACAAATTAGATCACTTCAAGATTTAGACTTTGAGCCCGTGAAATAAACAAAATAACATGATTGAATCATGAGTGTGTTTCCTGACATTTACCTATGAAACATTATATTTCTATGGACGACTTATTTAAGAATAGCTCTGTAACTGGGAATCATCATTAACTCTAGCACTGATAAAAGAGGATAGGTTAAAGACGGCTCCCTTACTATAGTGGTGATCATAGTGACAAATGCGGATGCAGTAGACAATGGCGACGAGTCGGGGCGCGCTCGGGCGGCCCAGGCGGTGGAGCACGGGGCCAGGTTCAAGAGGAAGCTGAAGAGAAGACTGACGAGACAGGCCCTCGCTGAAGCCAAAGCTTTTAAGGAACAGATCCATGTGCTCGTCTATGTGGTTGAATTGGTAAGTGCAATTAAAATTATTTAAATGATTATTATTATTTTTTTAGCTTCACGCTGTATCCCGCACATAGAAGAGTAGGCAGATGAACTTCGTTAAAACTTCGTTCCCCATTTTCCGCCGAATTCTAGAGGCATTGCGTGTTGAGGGGTGGAAATCAACGTCACGCTTCGCCTCGTTACCAGAGTGACGAAATGAAATTATTAAAACATTTCCCCAATGGGAGAGGGAATGGAGTCGAGCCCCTAACCTTTCGTCTAGAGCACATAAACTTTATTTATTAGTAATATTCATTTGCATATTAATATAGGGACGATTTAGTTTTAAATAAATATGTTTTAATTTGCATGTGAACAGATTGCCACAGACCCAGTACTCGCTTGGAAGAAAACCAAAGAACTTTATGCGTCTTTGAGCCAGCCCGAACCGGAGAATCAAGCTCGACCAGCTACGCTTGAAGAGTTACTGGTGCTGCTATCGCGTGAATCCGCCAGGAAGATAGTGCATTTCATCAATTACACGCATACTGATTTGCCGAAGTATACATTTTTTTAAAGTATTTTGGAACCTCTTTCTTAACCATATGTGCTAACGTATTTTTTTTTCATTTTCTTATTTTTATCTATTACTAAGGGCTACAGATCCCTTAAATTGCAGGGTAGGCAGAAGGAATCTAGTGTTAAGATACTCCGTCTATTTGTAAATCGGCCTTAATTTATAAATAAACAAAATGGTATTATTTCTTACAGCAACGTTCGTCAAGGAATGACCATTGCGACGAGTTACCTCTCAGCGGCTTCTGATGCTCTGCTCAAGGTATTACTAATTTACTGTAAACAAAATCACAACACAAATTAAATCTAGGAATACTCCTTGTAATTCCGAATATTTGTAATTAAAATGTTATAATTTTTAGACAATGCCGGTCGAAACAGCAATATCTGAAGTGCATAGTCTACGTCAACGACTACAAGAGATGCTGGAAACTCTACAGTCTTCATCTAAGATTTACTTGGTAAGTCAATATTAATATTTTTATATTATTACGAGTTCTAAGATTTATTTAAAAACATTTATGTAATTTTATCAAAAAAAATGTATTTTTTCATGAATTTAGGTAAAATAATGCATTAAGATATTTTAAACTGTAACTGTTAAATTAAGTGCCAATTTCAGAGGTTGGGAACAAGGAATTAAATAAGATGTATTAGGTTAACAAAACTATAACTTTGTTATGAGAAAGTTCATATAATCGTTAAATAAGCTAGCAGAACGATAATTACAGAGCCGTTTTTCCTAAGGCGCAGCATTTTATTACAAGTTACTAGGTACTTTATTTTTAAGATAAAAAATCTGTTCAATGAAAAGGAGAAATTGATGTCATAAAATATGTTAATGTGATTTATATATTTCCATTTATTCTTATTTATTATGATTACGTTATTGTGAAGTTACATGAATTACAATGGTTACAGGAACATCTTGCCATGTTTCTGGCGGGAAATGAAGAAAGGGAGAAAATCGCTCCACGCTCCGTCTACGAACAACGAGACGACTTAGCAACGTTCAACGGCGTTAATTAAATTTGAATAATAGTTATAATTCAAAACACATCGCTTACTATTGTACATGTTAGATTAAAATAAGTCGCACTTTTAGATCTAATATCTATTATTATTTATTATATATAATATATATTAATTTTTTATTAACAATTTCTGAGGCCTGCTTGAAATGGTATAGTCATAAAGATTTCGAATAGACACAAAGAAAATTTAAATTCAAGAATACCACTCTACAAGTGCCAATGTAAAGTGAAAAATTAAGTTTGAATTAAACCAAAAAAATCAATATGAGATAATAAAATCCTTATTGAAAGTGTTTAATATACAAACTATTTTTACATGACATTATTTATATTTTTAAAATATATATAGGTATATGAGAAAATCATCTCTCACCTTATAGGATATGGAAATGAATGGACGTATTTTTTCTTATTTTCTTGGCCCATAATAAAAATAAGAACAAATTAGATAATAATATGATATTGTTATTTTTATTAGTAAATAATAATTATTTAATATATTTATTATTTTTATGCTTAAAATACCTACTAAATTTGTAGACTAGATTTGATAAATGTTATTTTGTGGTTAAGTAAATTTATTGTGTTTATTTTGGTATTTTATACAATAAATTTTAAATAACAATATTTGTTCTTTGAATTTCCCTTTTTTTAGTTCCTTTGGTACATTTAATTTATTTTATACGCTGTCAATAAAGTAATAACGTTAACAATCTGTGAGTGTCAAATTTATGTTTAATTTTTATAAAATATTTTTGGGATTTTTAAGTTTAAAATGACCGACCCAAGGCAGCTGTAATGCAAACGGGCATACTTACCACGTAAATTTTCAGAAAAAAATCTATAAATTACGATTGAAATATTTTTTCTTGTACCTAGTTGAATATTATTTTAGGTCAAAAATGACAACATCGCACCTTATTGAAATTGGCTATGAGCAGGATAAATTAGAGAAACAATGGCGATCACAAACAGTTCTTTGGTTAATGTTAATTGCTATAACATTGTGGACATTCACTTACGTTTTTGTAATTATTTCCATGTTCGCGAATTCTACTAACAAAATATTTTCTACGTCAGAAATTCTTCAATGGTTTAATGGCTCTTGTTATCATAAAACTATTGAAAAGTATTCCTTTTTTTATTGACTAATAAATTATAATTTGCGAAAAAAGTAGTTTCACTTCATAATATCCAAATAAACATAGTAGGTATATAAGAAAATACTGTCGATTAACCTTTCCTTAACATCCTAAAAACAAAAACTACAATTCAGAAACAACTAAGTATGTATTTTCTTATTTTCATTAAGTTTATTTAGGTACATTTTACTTATAATTTTCATAGAAGTTGATACGATTATCAAATAAATAAGGAAGGTTCATTCAATTTCATTCATTACAATTTAATCTTAGATTTGTTACGTGATTGATTAGTCCCACAATTAAAGAACTAAGTACTTTGATATTTGATTAATTTATATTTATGATTTTTTATTTTACCTTTATCATTAAACACGATAGGTTGTAGGTTCAATTCCCACTCGAAAAAATGAAATACCTATTGAATATTTTCATTTCTTCAATTCGGCGGAAAGTGGGGAATGGAGTGTCTTAACACTGGGTTTTCTCTGCCTACTCTGCTCCTCAGATCATAAGGTCAACCAATGTTATTCAAATGTATTTTATTTTACCTTTCCTTAACTTTACTAGCATATGTTCCTTGATTTTACGTCAAAACCGCAGTCTGCGAGTTCATAATAATTTTGTTCTTTAAATAGAAAGGAATAAAATAGTAGATTTCCTAACGAAAATCCTTGAGCATTTTTATGGTATAAAAAAGCTTTATTAGTTTTGTGTCTATTCATTCCACGATATCTATTCAGCCCATCTAACCAGTAGATTTTGGTTAAATCGATTAATACCCATCTACTGTTATATTTAAAATATATTTCATCAAAAAATTATATGTCTGATCAATCGTCGGTCTTATTGAAATTACAATGTCTATGAATACTCTCCGGTATAAAATTCTTATTTCTCTAAAAAATATTTATTTTATTCCCGCGATGATCACACACCTGTATGCATAAAAATCTTATTATTTTAATTATTAAATTATGTATCCATGGTGAATTTATTTATATGTCGGTAACGACCTAATTAATTATCTGTAATCTTGTACTATAAATATTATTTATCTGTGCAATGTGGCGTGTATCAATATTCGGTTTTTATATGTTGTGAATATTATATTTTGACTGATTATATCAAAAAATTAAGTAATTTGTGAGAACTTTAAAACTCAACGAAGGCTAAAATGCCTTCGATCGATGTGATGCTCCCTCCGGGGCAAGCACCCGAGGTGCAACAGGAAGAACCTCAACCACCACCAGCGCCAGTTATAGGCATCATCTATCCACCACCTGAAGTTAGGAGTATCCTTTAATAATTAATTTATACTTTGCTATCGTAGCACAGGAAACACAGTTGATGCAACTGTGTTACGTTTTCAGACAAATGATGTTTTGAAGTAAGCTTTTTTAAATTAAAATTTCACATAACCATAAAACAATTTTTTAATTGACTTATTGTTTTATTTATACAAATTTATAAAGCATAATATGCTTTAATATATATTATATATTAATTCAACATGTACATTTATATTTTCTTCTAAATTATTAATCACTAATCATTAAAGCTATAAAGTCAATGACAGTGTACTAATATTAAAAAATAACAAATGTGATTGTAATTACTTTATCGTTACTATATTTATATTTTTTGTTGTACTTTAATATTTTCCTTAAACAACCTATATAGATATTGTTGACAAGACAGCCAGCTTCGTAGCTAGAAATGGACCTGAGTTTGAAGCTCGCATTAGACAAAATGAACTTGGAAATGCTAAGTTTAATTTTCTTAATTCTGGAGATCCATATAATGCTTATTATCAACATAAAGTAAAGGAAATAAGAGAAGGAAAAGGTAAGCAGGCAGATATTCTTTAATCAAATAAAATAGTCAATTAAAATCCATTAAAACAAATTGTAATTGGATTAATGAATGTGAAGATGACTGAGCCATCAAATTGGTCTGGGTGTTATTGGTACATGAATAATATATTGTAAATTATAGCTTGATAGTTTAACATCATTTGCACGAATTTTAAACAACCTTAGAGATAGATAAATAGAGACCCATGTAAAGGGTCTGGTCATATTGAATATATATTTTTACATCATTCTTAAAAACATATTTAAAAACAAGCATTTCTACTTTAACAGCTGGACGTGTACCTCAAGTTGGTGCTATCTCTGAGAGGTTTCCACTTTCCAGTTAGAGAGTTTGCATATAGTCGTAACTACATATTTATCCTCAACATTTCAGCTTTGCTAAAATGACGTAGGTCTGGGGCCCTGAGATCTCAGTATATGTATATGTTTTCTATATATGTTTTTTTATATAATTTAACTAACTCAAATATAACTCATAACTTAGTAACTACTATCCCATTGAATAACTTTTTTTAAAATATTTTTATAAATTTCATTTTGTGGCGGTTTTTTTAGGTTGGGCCAAAAAATTATATAATAAAGAAATAAATATATCTTTTATTATAAATAAATAAATAACAAGGTAACTTCACAGGCCCTGATCCACCATCAGTTGGGCCTCCAATCCAGCGACCTGGACTTGCTCCGGCCACAGCTGCACGTCAACAGGAGCTCCTTAAAGCGGCAGCCCCAGCCGAACCTCCACCACCCAGGGATCCACCACCAGACTTTGAATTCATTGCCGACCCACCATCAATTTCTGCACTTGAGCTTGATATTGTTAAACTTACTGCCCAATTTGTAGCTAGAAATGGTAGGCAGTTTTTGACAGATTTAATGAAGAAAGAAGAACGCAATCACCAATTTGACTTCTTACGTCCGCAGCACTCCCTTTTCCAATATTTTACAAGGCTTTTAGAACAATATACTAAAGTTTTGTTGCCTCCAAAAGAATTAGTAACGAAATTGAGTGGAGAAATACGAAGTGGGGTACTAGAACAGTCCAGGAGTAGGGCAGCATGGCATTCTCACCAAGCTCGACGAAAAGCTGCAGATGAAGCCCGTATAGAAAAAGAACGACTCGCTTATGCCTCAATTGACTGGCACGACTTTGTTGTAGTGGAAACTGTGGATTATCCGGCTGGGGAACCCGGAGAATTTCCACCACCTACCACTCCATTAGAAGTAGGCGCTCGAGTACTCGCACAGGAACGTGGTGAAGATATTACCCATGGTAATGATGAAGATGATACAGAGATGCAATTGGAATCTGAAACGGAATCCGAATCTGATGATGATTTAGCTGAAATGGAGGACAGAACACACCAACAACAACGGCCTGATGACAATCGTGTCCAAGATATGGAAGAGGAGAGTTCTTCATCAGATGACGAAGGTCCTCCAGAGCCTCCCAGATCTGGAGAGGAAGCTCCACTACCACCTCGACCAGATCGTGTGGTTGTCAAGAAGTATGATCCTAAGCGGGCTCGGGCTCAGCCGACGCCGGCCAGTGAGGAGTGGCTGGTGTCACCTATTACGGGAGAGAAGATTCCAGCAAACAAAGTGGCTGATCACATGAGGATTGGTCTTTTGGACCCTCGTTGGCTGGAACAGAGAGATCGTGCGGCCGCTGAAAGGTCTGATCGCGATGAGGCCTTGGCACCTGGCGCAGCTATCGAAGCTTCATTGAAACAGGTCACTATTAATGTGTTTTTGTTGTCTTTGATAATATGACAATGTTACCATTCTTAACTGTGACGATTGTGGATTCGATTCTCACTTGACTGAATGATTATTTTCAATCCCTCGTTCTAGTAACAAGACAAAGAGTGACATTAAGTTCTCTCACTCAACTCGCGATTGCTCTAATTGAGTAATGCATGGGGAACTGAGTATCTTGACACTGTTCTTTATGCCCAAGGCTTACAATATGCAGGATATAACAAAATTCCAGATACATTAATAATTTTCTTACTTATAATATTAATGTAAACGTTAACAGTTGGCAGAACGTCGTACAGATATCTTCGGTGTGGGTGATGAAGAAACGGCAATAGGTAAGAAGATAGGGGAAGAAGAAAAGAGACGAGATGAGAGAGTGACATGGGACGGTCACACGTCGAGTGTCGAAGCCGCTACTAGAGCGGCTCGGGCTCATATTACTTTGGAGGATCAGATCCAACAGATACATAAGGTATGGTTTTTGATTTAATATGGTTTACTTTTGGGTTTATTTAAAAGTAAAATATTAGATGTATTATATATTCTAAAAGAATATGTAATATATTGCATATTCTTGACTAATTCAATGACTAATTTATAACTGATCAATAAAAAATTACGCCATAGGTCAAAGGCCTCCTCCCAGATGAGGAGAAAGAGAAAATAGGACCAAAACCTGTTCCTCCCTCATCTAGAAACCAGTTACCCCCGCGTCCCCCGCCACCCCCCGCCCCACGCGCACCTGCCCCCACCGCTCCCCAGCCCGTTCTCCTACAACCCATACCTCCCCTCATGGTAATACCTCCCATGGCACCCCGTCCTCCATTAATACCTACCCCCGTACCGTTCGGATACCCGATCCCAGGTCCCCCCGGTCCGCCTGGTCCCCCAGGTCCCCCGGGGCCGCCAGGCGTGCCGGGTGTAGAGGACGACGAGCCCGCTGCGAAGAGGGCAAGGACTGAGGACGCCCTGGAGTCGGAGCAGTCATGGTTGGCGTCCCATCCTGGGTCTGTTCCATTGCAGGTTTGTTTGTTTTTTGATGTATATATTCTATATATGTATTTGTATGTATGTAGGTCGTGTTAAAGATTAACTATACAGTTAAATTGTAACTATCTCACAGACATTCTGCTTATAAGCAGCAGTAAAGTATTTAAAAAAATAAAACTGTATCATGTTATTTACTAGTAAAAATGCACTTTAATCACCTTGGGAAACGATTTTTGTTTACAGGCATCCCTCGTATAACACGATTAATTCGTACCGTGCTATATCGAAACCGTGTTATACGAAACCAGGTATACCTTACTGTACACCGTGTAGTATCGAAACCTTGTCTTGTGTTATATCGAAACCGTGTTATACGAAACTTTGAAATAATATAAATAAAGGCAATGTGTACCGTGTTATATCGAAACCAAATCTTAAGGTGTAAAATTTTATGATAACTGAAATTTCGTTACAAATACTACATAAATGAAAAAGGTTTACCTTAAAGGTAAAGTTACCTTGAAGTTTTTATTAAGAAAAATAATTTAAATTCAATTTTATGATGAAATACAAAAATTTAAAAATAGAACAAAAAATACATTCAAAGACTAATAATAATAATTACATAGTATAAATCAAGTAGAAACAGCTTATTGAACGGAAAAAAATAATAAATTTAAAATGTATATTTTTCAAAGTCGTGTTATATTAATATCATTTCTGGTATCGTGTAATATCGAAACCGTATTTTACAAGTACCGTGTTATACGAGGGACGCCTATACTTAAATTAGCAAAAGATACTCTGAATATGTTTTTAATTTTTTACATAATCTTTAAAGTCAGAAATGTTACAATTTTATGAATATAATTTTAATCGTAATCGTGGCCAGATGCCACAGCCTCATACGGGGAAATTAATTGTTTTTATTTCCTGACTCTAGTAATCCGACGCAACGTGGTGTTAGGTTCCACCACTATGCTAAGTAACGGAACTCAACGACACGAATTGTGTGCAAGTTGTTGTGCTATAACCCTTTACCTTTGCGGGATACCGCGTGAAGATAAATTTAATATAACTTTCCTCAGGAAATATTCAAATTAATATACATTGTGGTTATTTCATCTTGACTAATAACTTTTTTATAGTGCCATTACGAGAAGATACGAGAGATTGTAAGGTTTTCTAAAAATATTCTTCCAGGTTGTACTACCATCAGCTCCTGAACGCAGTGAGTGGCGTCTGGATGGCCGCACTTTGCAAATATCTCTGCAACTATCAGCACCTGTAGCGGAGTTGAAGAATATATTGCAGAGATCCACTAACATGCCCACTGCGAAACAGAAGTTGCATTATGAGGTAGATTTAAATTGTTTTGTTTTTAATATTTATTCTTTTATATGAGAAGTCAGTTGTGGGGCAGCGGCACAAGCGTGCGGCTCTGGTAACGAGGCCAGGCGGTATGTTGAACTCCGCCACTCCATATGCAATGCTTCCAGAATCCGATAGAGACCAGAAGAGTCTTAATAAGCACGGGGTGTTATCACTAAGTTTACAGGTTCCCTCTGCCTAGGTAAAAAGTAAAAGATATGTGCGATTAGTTAGTGATTAAATTTTATTTGTGACTACTGACCTGATTCTAATCACATTACCATAATAATAATAATTCTTTATTGCACAAATAGAAAAAAAACAGTTCATTTAAAGATACACAGATGTGACAGACAGTGGCGGCCTTACCATGTTAAAGACAATTTTTTTTTCTTCTTAAAGATAACTTTTTTATGAATTGATTGAAATAAAATAAACTCTAAATGTAAAGGGAAATTCACCACAATATAATAGCGTAAATTGTATTTGAATGTTATCTCATTTCTGAGAAAAGCGTGCACAAACAAACAATTTTAAAAATTATGACTTTGGGTTATATTGTGTTGATAAATGCCCTTATTAATAATTTTTCTCATACATTTTCCTGGTATAAATAGGTTATTAAAAAGAATATACAATAAATGTTAAGAGAAGCTATATACAATAGTGAAAAGTATATTTGAATTGGTAAATTATAGAATTTCTCAAATACCTTTCGTGTATATAGATATCTATATACAACATATATATGAGAAGCCCAAGACCGGGATGGTTGTCGCTTGATGAGGGAGGCCTACGTTCAGCAGTGGACGGCAATAGCCTGATGATGATATAGATATACCGGTAGAGATACCGGTTATAATTTTATTATAAGGATAGATTTATTTCCTTCTATTTCTTTTGTATAGATATATGCCATATTTAGAATTTTATTTAGAATCGATTATTTACAATGTTCTAAATGAATTCTCATATACAATTTAAATATCAAGATCATTTGTATATTCTTGCTTACAATTCTGATAAAATTTATACATTGCTTATTTTATTTAATGTATAAAATTCTTATTTCAGGGACTTTTCTTCAAAGACACGAATTCTTTGGCGTACTACAATGTGCCGCCTGGAGCCCTCATACAGCTGCAAGTTAAGGAGAGAGGCGGAAGGAAGAAATAAAATGTCTTATTAGGAAACATTCGATCAATATGCAGAATATATTATTAGCTATGTTTTATGTGGAATAAAATAATTAATGTCATTTTTGTTTTATTTGTAACTCTAAGTAACCTTATTTTATGCCTCAGTCTTAGTCACTATTGGTAGAGTAAATAGAAAATTATCTAGAAGTGTCTAGAGGTTATAGTGGCGTGGGTTCGATCCGGAGTGTCTAAACACTAGGTTCTCAGGTGAAGCTAAAAAAACCTTTATATAACACTTTAATAATTTATTAAGCATATTTTTACCGTACCTTATTAATAATTATTATTATACGATAGAGCAACATTATTAGGGAATTTGAATTAAAACCAAATAATGTAAGCAATTTTTTATTAAAAAACGTGTAAATTTTTAACAAGCATTATATATATTTTTCTATATAACAAATAAATATGTCTACAAAAATAGATTTTACAGATATATAAAAATGTATATTTAGCTAATATATTGTGGAATGTCAATAAAATATAATGTACTCAGATTTCAACTCCTACCCATTGGGGTAGCCAGTTCAATCAATTTTGCTAACCTATAACGTTTAAAATATATTTTTTAAATTTATTATAATTTTGACCTTTGGACACTATATATGAGAGTGGAATTAAAATATACACATTATATTATATATAGCTAAAAGATTTATGTGTCATGGTAATTAGTGTATACATAACATTTAGTACTATCTTTATAACTGTATGTCAATTTTATTATTATGGGATTTTTTTTTACTTAAGCCATTTTATATATTATGACAATGAAAATGGAATAGAAACAGATTTTATTAGTATAATTTTTCTTAAACTTTCAAAAGATAACAAAATAAACAAATTTGGAATGTTAACGATATTAGTAACAATTGAGAAACAATAAAACAATTATTATCACACCCCTTTTAAATAAGGAACTTGACGATAAGAATTTAATGAATATAAAATAAAATTATTTTTTTAAAGCTTTAGCTATTTTCGTTTATGCTTAGAAACAAAATATAATATAAATAAAGTAAAAATATAAATTCATTTTTTAGAAATAATGAGATTGCTTCATGTATTATTTAGTGTTTTATATAATTTAAGTCAGTGTTGGTAGGTGCTAGAATTTTAAGTTAACTTTAGTTAGTGCTAGGAATGTGTAGTACTAAATAAGTGTTGCCATATTGCATTTTTTATTTGCCTGAAAACGATTGTTTTTCATTTATAGTTTTTTTATCCCACTAATGCCAACTATACAGTGTGGTCTAAGAGTCTTGGCCGCCTTAGATTTAAGTTTTCTAAATTTTGCGCATTGTTTACTCGCGAAAAATCCTAAAAACAAATCTGCGCAGGCATCTACAACTAACTTCAGGACGGCCACGTGTCGAAGTACGGTACGCCATCATTATGAGTGCGGAAGACATTCTAATTTTAAGAAAAATATATATTTTTAAAGTGCTTTTCTACAATATGCAACCATTCAGTGTTAATGTGATAGTTTCTCTCGATATAAGAAAAAAAGCTTTTAATTTTATCATAACAAAATTTGAACCCACACTTGTTGGACGTATTTCATGCTTACTGTCCAATTAAGATATACAATAATATGTTTCTATACAAGTTATTGTAATGTAGGAATGTCTTTTATCATTTCCCTGTATCTGTCTAGCATCGGTGCGTAAATTCTTTCCGCATCGGGGTAGGGCTTCGCTACCGGTGACACTGTTGGTTCAGAACCTATATTGGTAAAAATAATTATTATATTCCATTTTTATTAATTAAACAAATAATGATTTGTCTATTTGTTAATGCGACAATTGTGGGTTCGATTCCTATTTGGGGGAAAGAATTATTTTCTTATTCTCGCACTGGTATTTGGGCGGCGTGTAGGAAACGGAGTGTCCTAATACTAGGTTCTTTCTTCCTACCTTGCTATATACGGGATATAGCGTAAAGTTGAAATAAACTTAATAAATATATTTTTTATTCACGCTGTCTACCGTACATTTCAACAGCAGAGGGAAACTGGGCACCTAGTGTTAAGACATTCCATTGGCATTAAGACACTTCTTTTCCAAATACGTACCAGATAGCTTTACACCGCTGTCTTCACTCCAAACTTCCGCAGCGCGAATAGCGGCGCCCAGTAGAGCGGCATTAGCGTGCTGATCCTAAAACGAGGCAATTTCTTGATATTGATATTATTAAATTCTTTTTTTTTACCTTGTTGTAATTCCCACATAGACACTTCATTCTCCACTTTACGCCGAATTTTTCAAGCATTGTGTGTTGAGTTGCCGAACTCAAAGGGCGCTTTGCCTTGTAACTTAGATCTAAGGAATTAAAATATTAATAAATGATTATTCATTCCCTCGAATGGGAATCAAACTCACAATCGTAGCGTACTGTACCCCTGCTGTACACCTATTATTAATCCCAACTTAATATAATTATATTATATGTAAACATTTTAAAATATGACAGACCTGGACGTAGACCGGCATGTTGAACACGTCAGCGAATATCTGTAGCAGCGCTGCGTTGACGGACGCGCCACCCGTCGCCACCACGCGCGACGACGACTCTGGCACATCAAAACAAATCAGCTTCACAATGTATACCGCACTTAGCAGGGTAGACAGAAAGAACCTACTGTTAAGACGCTCCGTTCCTCAATTTCCGCCGAATTCTGGAGGCATTGCGTGTTGAGTGGCGGACTAGAGCGAAGAAATGAAAATATAAATTTACATATATATTTCATTTCCTCGAATAGGGTTCGAACCCACAAGCAGCAAGCTTTTACAGTCACAACCTGTGCCATGACTGGCCTTCATACAAAAAGTCATAAAAAAAACACACATATATAAAATACACACTTGCTACGTAACTATTCTTACCGAGTTTGAACCCCATATCCTCCGCATGCGCCCTCCTGGCGACCGCCTGTCCTTCTAACAACGCTCTCGCTTCAAACTGCGGAGCAACACGTTCTACCATCTTACCATTCGCTTGTAGATAACTGCCAGGTTTCACTCGTGGTAGTATTTCCGCTGTATCGTAGTAAATACCTGTAAATGTGTGTAAAATCATAATTTAAAAAATTAAATAAATCAACTTCACGTTGTATCCCGCTCACAGCAGGGTGGGCAGGGTGAATCAAGTACGGGAATCAAGTAACGCCGGGCTTTTGCCCTAGCGAAGAAATGAAAATATTAATATATTATAATTCATTTCCTCGAGGGAGGGTCACACTCTGGTACCCCTGTGCCACGACGATCTCAATAATAATATTTTGTTTCATAATTAGTTTCGACATTCTAATTAAAAAGCACAGTGTCTTGGCAATAAATTCTACCTGCTCACCCTAGTATAAGTGGAATAAAACTAGAATAAAAATATTACTAAATATATACAACAATGACTTACCCATATACCCCATATTTCCTCTAACAGTTGCCCGAAGCAGATCATTAAAGGCCTCCCAACTCTGCCCCACTAATCTATCCCTATGATTTTGCCGTGTTAGGGATCCATTTGCAAAACAGAGTAGGGCCATATAGGGGGCGCTGGTGGGCCCTACAAGTATATGGCCGGCTAGGGGTGCCGCCGGGGAGTCTAAACCTAGCAGTAATGTATCGCTTGTACCCAGGCTCAGCCCTACCCAGCCAGAACGGAGGCGAAGTCCTGGAAAGTGTAATAAGCATTGTTAAGCAAATATCGACCCCATTATAATTTTTAAATCTTTGATTTTAGGGATCCAGATCGTTGATTTTAGCGTATTTGACTGGAACCCTGCGAGTTATATATAAAGTAATATAATATATTGCTGGTACGCAAATTGAGCCCTATCGTTCACTTTCGCCACTCAACACGCAATGCCCCCAGAATTTGGCGGAAAGTGGGGAATGGAAAGAAGTACTCTTTATGGGAACGCAGTGTCTTAACACTAGGTTTCCAGGTCCCCTCTGGCTTATGCGGCATACTATGGTCGGTTCAAAACCATAAATAATAGTATGCCACAATTTTTTATAGTAAAGTGTTATGCCACACTTAAGAAAAATACTTTTTTACGGATGGACGGTTTCTAAGAAGCGCGGGTTCAAATCCTGCTACGTTCAAACTTTTATAAGTTTTCTAATAAAATATAATCATTATATATATAATTTATTTGCCTTAGACAAAGTAATAATAATATTTATATTTCTATAATCTTATCATACATTTGTAAAGCTGTAGCACTCGAGATTGTCACTTATAAGACCATTACGTCTTGATATTCTAGATAAGATACCAGTTTTTGATATCAAGAAATCAAAATACAAGCCAAGGGTTTTATTATATGAATGAATAAGTTAATATAATAATTTTATTTTGTATATATCTTTTATATCTTCATGCTGTATCGGGCATACAATTACAGCGTAAAGCAGAAAGAAAAAGAAAAAACATATATTTAGTGTTATACATACCAGCTAGAGCAGAACAATTATCTCCAGTGAAAGCAACCACCTTACAATCAGATTTGAACCCATAGCGTTGAAGATAATATGGTGATATAGTACCTACTACTGAGGCAGTAGGAATAGGATCACCTAACTTGTCCTTCAAAGATTCATCTCCACAGACCTAAAAAATCAAATAAATGAGATAACTGTAACACCATTATTTTTTTGTAGCTAGTGAGATTTTTTGAAGTTGGCAATAGTTTATTATGAAGATATTTAAAACATTTCTTACTTTCAAAGCTTCTTCACACCATTTTTTATCATGAATATCAAGTAAATTCATTCCAGAACCATCCGAAAGGTCAATTGGTGCAATTTTCCCCACAAAAAGAGAACATGCAAAGGAAGACACTAAAGATATTCTTTCAGTAGCATGATATGCCCTTGATCTAGTTCTATACATTTTTCTAATTTGAACACCGGTGAATCTTTCATATGCTCTTGAACCTGTGATCTTGGCCAATGCCTGAAAAAAAGAACATTTTATAAATATTTTATTTGTCGTGGTGCACAGCATAGCGTGTATTTATAATAGCGGCGGTTGTGAGTTTGACTCCCACTCAGTGAAAAAAATATTATTGTTTCCTTGCTAAAGCCTCGAAAATTAGGTGGTATGTGGAAAAATGTGTTAACACTAGTTCCCCTTTTCTACTTTGGTATAGGTAAAAAAGATGAAGCCCCTTTTTTATTATTTAACAAAATGTATACAAAAAAGATTTTGTGTTATAATAACCACTTCAGTATACGAGTAAAACTGTGTTGCACCTTAGGCCCACCTCACAAGCATTGAAACAAAAAATAATATAATACAAAATAGTTCTGCATATAGCACAGAAGGCAGAGGGAACATAATGTTAAAACACTACACTCTCCAAGCACTACCACAATTTTTTGAGACATTGTCTGTAGTAGCAGTATTTAACAATATGTTTTCTCCAGTTACCAGTACTAAGAAAATAATTAATTTGACCAAGTAGGAATCAAACCCACAACCATTACATTTACACAAAGACACTGCTGTTAAGCTACAATAGCCTCTAAAATTTGCCTAATTGTTGTTAATTTTAAAAGGGTTAGGCTAATACCTCAGGTCCCCCAATAGATTCTTCTAAAGCCCTACAATCCACACTAGTACTGGAATCCATCCATACTGGAGAATCAACTATAAAACATGTAGCAAGTTGTGTATGTAAGAACTGATCCCCAGACAAGGCAGCTAATTTAGCTTCTGAACCTTTTGCCCACCATACTGAGCCATGTTGCTAGAAAATAAGAATAGTTTTGTAAAATTAAAAAGTCATAAGGTATGTTAATAATTATTGCCATTTCTAAGATTAGTTTTGGGTATGAGTAGATAGTAGTTCACATTTTTAAATTTACTTTTGAGGTAGGTTGATTATCTTTGTTTTCTTCATTAGCATTCATTTTCATTTATCTTTAATAAAAGATAAATGAAAATATATTTTGCCACTAGTAATACATGACACTAATACAATATGGAAACAATAAATACATATTTTCTTAAATGTTTTCTTTTTCAGCTTTACTTCACTTTATGTTTACATACAGTTGGATGATGTCTTATCAAACCACAATTACTTCAATATATAAAACTATATAATATCTTTAAAATATATATTTTTAGGATTTATTAAGTATGATTAATCATAAGTTTAGTTTTGTTTTTAATATCATACCTGTGCAGCTCCTGATAAAGCATCCACATTAGAGAAATCAACTCCAGCAACTATCAGTTTATCCATCACCATGTCCAAAGCCTTTACCCATAGAAGTGGTGGCGATGTCACCTCTCCATCCTCCCCTCTGATAACACCTCCCGCTGTTCTATTGACATATTATATAATTAAATGAAAAAGTAAATTTGGATAATTAATAAGTTTAAATATTACAGTTTCAAGTAGTGAAAGTATCTATAAAAAATGTCTAACCTAAATTCAGGAAGTTCCACATCAAACTCAACATCTGCCTCTTGCTGTACCACATAATTTTCATCAATAACAACAGCTTTTAACTAAAAAAAAGCACAAAATAATATTTACTAATCAAGTCAATAATAATTAATAATAAAAGATATTTTATTTAAATTTAATAACTATATAATATTTATATCTTGCGGCCTAAGTTCCATAAAATATTTTCATTCACTTTCACAAATTACTTTATCTTAGATCATATCAATGCACTATGATAGGATTTTACTTTACAATGCCAATGATTATTTCTACACTATATTATGTAAAAATTAATAAAACTTACGTTTTAAAAATATTTTTACCAAATACTAATAAGCGGTGACTAAATATAGGAACATTTTAATTAAATTAGTAAAATAATTGTTTAAAAATATATAGGTACTGGCAGAAAACTATAGCGCTTGTAAAAAAATAAATAAAAGGAAAAATCTTACCCTTTGCGTACTAAAATCAAATCCTAAAAAAGTTTTCTTCCGTGTTTCTTCAATCATTTTTTGATTTTGACAATTTATATTCTGTTCTATTATGACACGACTCGTTCGAAAACTAACACACTGTGTAGTGAGTAAGCTGTTTATTAAAATGTTTAACTGATTACATATTATCTCCACGTCTTATATTTTATTACTTTTACAGAATCTTATAAAGATTAAATAACATTGTTTAGCGTAATGCGATAAAGCAAGTGATTGGTTTGTTTTTATTATAAATTTGTTGATAACCCGTGTTCTTTTTGAGATCTACTTACCATAAAACATTATGTAATTTTATATAATCTTCTTATTTAAAATTACATAATAAAATTCAATTGAAGGAATCTTTTAATTTCGTTATTACATAAAATAGATTTTTTTATAAATCAAATAGAACGAAAATAACCACGTATGGCCAAAATTACTTACCACACGGAACAATTTCTTTAAAAAATATGATATGACAATGTAGTCACTTTTAAAATATGTAAATATATTTTACCGTATTCAATAAACGCCGACTAATTGTTGATAATAAGTAAATGAATACTGACTAAACAATTTTTTTAATAAAAAATAGAAAAGAAAATGTTTTGGACTGATAAAAACTGGTTTATGCTGTATTATAACGGACTTCCGACCGAGTAGGTACCGTTACTTCACACGCTAACAATAATAGGCAATGGCTCACTGCATTATAAATCCATTAAAATTTATAATTAACCGCGTTTTAGCACTAAATTTTTATTGTTCCAATTATTTAAATCGAAATGTTGTGGGCTCCATTTCCAGTTGAAGAAATGAAATATTTAATATTTTCATTTCCTATCTCTACAGTAACGAGGCAAACACGGCGTTGAGTTCCGCCATTTAGCTTCAACATACAATGCCAGAATTTGATAGAAAATGGGGAACGGTCCTAATAAGAACGGAGTGTCTTAACACTATGTTCCCAGGCTCCCTCTGCCTACTCTGCTATGAGTTTTCGGGATACAGCGTAAAGCTAAAAAAATGCTTATTTCACTGCGCCACAATATAAATAGAAGAAATGAAGAAGAGCTTTGTGTAATATAAATAGAAGAAAGTTCATCTATACTTTTTCTTACTTGTGTACTGAAATCTCAATTTACCAGATTTGCTATAATGAAATGACCAGGCAATGCAAATCAAATTCAAAAGTGTTAAATTTTTAGATATTCTAGAGTTATTATTTCTCATCAAAATTTTAGGCAGCATTACAAGGGTGTAGAGCATCTACTATATTCATCTGGCGACAGCAGGGTAGGGTGACGTATAAATAGCGCAACGAGCCAGCCGTGGCTTTCCGACCGATTAAATCCACACCCTACCCTCTACGCTTCAGGTACTGGATATTTTAAACAGTTACATGGTCACTTACTTTTTGAAGTCACTAAGAAAAATATAAAATGTATGGAAATAGAGTCTTTTAACTATAGTGACTCGGCCTTTCATTATCGACTTATTAAAAACTACACAGGTTTTCTTGCACCCGATTTGAACCTACGATCGTAGTATAAGTTATTTAAGACATATATTATTGTATGCTTAGACATATTGTTATGTTATATCTCAAAATTAAGTGCATTATCGTATATTAATCATCAATGCAAGATAAGATTTTTTTAGAATACCTTAATGAATTATTTGATATTTTAAAAAAAATATAGATACAAAGGTTAAAATTTATCAACAAGATTAAAAGTGAAAATTCTTCTAAAAGATTGTATTACTTATTCCTAGCGTCTTCTTCAACTATGAGCGTATTTTATATAGGTATACCACAAGTTTTTTTCATCATAGCAGGTTAGGAACCTAGTGTTAACAACACCAAAGCGGAGAAATGGAAATATAAACGTAAATAAATATTTCACTTCTACGAGTGGGGATCGAACCCGCAACCGTCGCTTTACACCAGTGTGCCGCTGCGCCACGACAGCCACAGAAACTTTATATGATTTAATTAAAACGTATATAGTAAAAAATGTTAATTGTACTCTTTGAATGTAATATATGAAATAAGGAATAATTGGTGTCAATAGTGCTAATTCGCTTAAATTTAGTTCCTAAATAGTGTCAATAGAGCGAATATTTCTTATTTAATAGTACGAGCAGTGCTACTTCCCCTAAACGTAGTGTATGGATACTGTCAATAGTGAGAGGTCCGGCGCCTGCGTGGCGCTGGCGTCTGCCGGGCGCCGGGCGCCGGAGGACCGAGGATGCTGCCCGAGCGCCCCTCGAGCGCCCCCCGAGCGCTCCGAGCGCCCCCCGAGCGCTCCGAGCCTCCGAGTATTGTAAACAAGAGCTTTTTCGATTTGAGGTCGCTCAGCGCACGCGCGCGCTCTGCGCTACGTTTCTACTTGTAAGGACGTCGGGTCGGAATTGTTTTTTGTTATTTGTTAATATATATTTTATTGTTTGAAATACTCTCTTTATTGAATATATTTGTGATATTAAATACCTTTTATTTTAGCTAACCATATGTTTAAAATGATAAATATAACTTAATTTTTATTATAAGTCGAATCCATTTTTCGACAAATTTTGTTTAATTGTTTATTTTTAAGATAAATGAGAATCATATGGCGATATCATTGGATATCCTTGTATTGTGGATAGATATATCGATCGTGCGGGACGGCGTGCACAGGTTGCGACGGCGGCGGCGCGGGAGCGCGGACGTGCGCGGGGTCGCGGAGGGCGCGGGAGGGCGCGGAGGGCGGGCGGGCGCGGGCGGCAGACGCGCCGCGATGGTGGGCCGCGACAGCCGCTCGGAGAGCGCGGCGCGCCCTTTGGCGCCGCGGCATGAGTAGCGCGCCCGCCCGGCCCGGCCCGCGCGCCCGCCATGGCGCAGGCCGCGCCCGCGCCCCAACGCACCCACTCCTTCGCCAAGAAGACCTTCCACAAGCCCACGTACTGCCACCACTGCTCGGACCTGCTGTGGGGGCTCATCGGGCAGGGCTACGTCTGCGAAGGTAGGCGCCGCGCATGCGCCCCGCGCGCACAGCACGACCAGCGTTATGCAACCCGCCCGGGCGTGTCCCCGACAACCTGCGACCCTCTCCAGATCACAACCAGATCCGAGTTCCCAATTCCTGAAATTCAGAGTCATCGACCACTGACTGAGTCCACAATACTAGAGAGTATATCGTAACCCCAATGTTTCGAACTCGACCTTCACCTTAACTTTGAGAAGAACCTGCGTGCTTCTTTTATTTCCGAAAACCTCAAAATCATCACCTTTTCCTATTCTAACTTAACCCTAGTTAAGTCTCACATTAAGTTCCGATCAAAGGTATAAAGCGGGAAAGGCAAAGGCAAAGATTTGATATCAGCTGAAAAAGAAACGTGACGGCGAAACGAGTGAACGTTCATATCGATCGATCTGTTTTGTATGAGGTTTTTTCCTAGCGGCGCGGGGCGGGGCGCGTCCCCTCCCGGCCCCAGCTTGGTGATCTCGACCAGCTAGATAAGCCTACCGACTGGTAAGTGGCCATCCCTGTTCGGGCCAGGATGCTCGACCACTATATATTTAGTAGGTAGTACAGAGTAGGGTAGGGGCGTAGTAATAGATGTCCTGAAACTACGAGAGTATGCGCAGGCACCCTTTTGTCCCTTAGGATTGCAACGTGGAACCTTATTCTATTATAACTTGTTCAATATTTATTGCCAAATGTATAAACGTTGTAAAAGTAATTTACTTTGCTCGTAATATACATAATAATTGTGAAAAATCCCTTAAATATACTTCAAGCTCTACTTTCTCTAAACTTTATATGACAACATTAAAACGTATTTTAAGTATTGTATGGATTGTACTATAGGATGTCTCCTTGGCTGCCATTAAAAATTCCATTTCTATATATCGACATTACCGTACATATTCGATGAATTCGATTTTTTACTTTTGAAGTGTATTTTTTATCAGAATAAATGACTAAACCAGAGTCCCATTAAGAAACCCCAGTTTTTCTACTCTCTTAATTTAGAGAAAGTTAAAAATTATCCTCCTTATTTTTCCACTCTACAATAAATCTATAACATAGAAAGTTTTCCTCGCATTGCATTGTTTTAATTGAAGTAATATTAAAGGAAGGTATAGAGGTTACTACCGAACGGTGGTACCTACTATGGCGTCGGCTAACTATCCTACTCTATTGATTACTTCACTTTGAGAGAAAAACGACGCGTCTAAGATGCTTATACAAGAGTAGCGTAGTAGCGGGGACTATGGGACATACCGTCGTGTTCATTTTGCTATAATTTAAATATTGAAATATTTTATACAGTTGTTTATATTGTTTTTTATGACAGCTTTTAACAGAATAATATTATTTTGGTTACGAATCAGAAGTTCTGATTTTTAATAAGATTCTTTAACACTCCTACCGAAATTATACTGTATTTACTAAAAATAAATTATTGAATATATTTGCTGAAATACTAAAAAATATGAGCAGGATATTATTAATTGTAAATTATTTCGATATTTTATTAAAAAAAAAAATCTACTTATTAACACACTTTTAATAATTTTCGCATACTTTCTGTAAGTTGTAATAACTCTACAAATAATGGAACTTTTCATTAAATATTTTCGGAATTATTCCAAGCTGTTTTTAGCTACAAATTATTGTCAGATAAAAAAAATCACTCCCCAAACAACTCACAATCACTTAGAATTACTCAGAAATTATGATCCTGAGAAACAATGAACGACGTATTCCAACAATTTTTATAAATTATTTTATAATGTATAATTTTGTTCTACTTATTTTTTTTATATTACGATAAGCATCCGAAAAACTAAAAAAAAAATATAATGTAATTGAAATATTAAACACCTAACTTTGACCGAAGCGCCTACCAAGCCAACGCACGAAGTCAAAAAATAGCCTTCACTAAAAAAGCGTCTCGTCCATATCTTTATATGTATAATCTTTATGTTTCCCTTTCTTAGTTCACTTTTTCCCATTCTATAATCACTCTACCTATTTCTCAGCCATCGGACATATTGTGGTTCGAGTAGTAATAAGCTACTATAGTAGTAAGCTAGCGGGAATTTAGGAATATTTTCAATTCTTAACTCTTCCGATTCGAACCAGAAAAATCATATGTTAACTAATGAGTGTAAAAGACTACATTTCATTGGGCTAAAATGGCGTTTGTAGCACTACGAATTTTGTAGATAAATTAAAATAGTGCTTATTTCCCATGATTTACTAAGACTAATACTTTACATTCAATGTAAAAATAGAAACAATAGAGTAAAACTGGCCGATGTGTTGGGGCACAAGTGTATGACTGTAACGCGACCCACAGTGGGTTCGATTCTGACTCGAATGAATTATTATTTATAATTTTCATTACTTTGCTCTGGCACCAAAAGCCCGGCGATGAGTTCCACCACTTAATACGCAATACCTCGAAAAATTCAGCGGAAAGTGGGGAACGGCGTGTCTTAACACTATGTTCCCTCTGTCTATAACGTAAAGCTGCGTTCTGCGTTCGAGATACAGCGTGAAGCTGAAAAGAAATCCATAAAAGTAACGGTTTTACTCTAGTCGTCGCCTACAATTTTATTTGTGCGGACTTTTAAAACAATGCTGTTTTTTTTCCTATTCCCTTTCTGTAAGAATTGCGAGAAATCCTCTATTATTGTAGGGACACCTTAACCTACGTAACCTCAAACATTGCATTATAAAATCAAACATATCTTAAAACTACAGAAAAAATTACACATACATTTAATAAAAAAAAACAAATAAATACCTATCTTGCTACAAAAGCTTACTATGCTTATTTAATACCACTGAATAGAACTTCCTTTTCGAGATAACATTCACACCGTCCCACACTCGTCACCAACAACAATATGGAGACGTCACAGCGAGAGACAATGCCGTCCACAACTGGGACAGATATTCATGTGGGCGCAGTTCTATACAAACGTTTGCATTCTTACCTGCAATTAGATATTTATTATATAGAACGTGGATAGTGTATATAGAAGAAAATACGAATATTTCATTATTATTTTTTATTTACTTCTTTCTTTTATTTGAGAAGGGCCACCAGCGCCTATGTTTTAGCTTCACGCTTTATCCCGCATGCAGTAGCTTATAACGATTTCGATCCATTGAGTGTTAAGTGGGGGGAGCTTAAAGCCGAGCTTTCTCGTGTCAGATCGGTTACACTAAAATAAAATCCTCCTCTTCTCTCCAATTTTATAGCATAAGTCCTGGCACCGATGGTCCTGTTTTCAGTATTGTAAATCAAATGGAAGTATAATTTATAAAAGTTGACAATTTAAGTTTCTTTGCATATGCAAAAAAGGTAATTTAATCTATATATATAAAATCGAAAGGTCACTCACTCATCACGAAATCTCATAAACTACAAGTGCTAGGAATCCCAAATTTTGCATAGGAGTTACTTATAGAACGTAGGTGCTCGCTAAGACGGGAATTTGCAATATTCGATTTCTAAGGGGTTGTTTTTGGGGTCGAAAGTTTGTATGAAACTTCGTTACTAATGACATTTGTCTTTGTCATTCGTTACTAAATAGCTAGGAGTCTCAAATTTTGCATGAACGTCATTTATAGGGCGTAGGTACTCAGGGAGACAGAAATTAATAATAACGTAGTTCACGCGGGCGAAGCCGCAGGCGGGCCGCTAGTTATCTATATATATAAAATCGAAAGGTCACTCACTCATCACGAAATCTCAGAAACTACCAGTGCTAGGAATCTCAAATTTTGCATAGGAGTTACTTATAGGACGTAGGTGCTCGCTAAGACGGGAATTTGCAATATTCGACTTCTAATGGGTTGTTTTTGGGGTTGAAAGTTTGTATGAAACTTCGTTACTACAAATGCTAGGAGTCTCAAATTCTGCATGGACGTCACTTATAGGGCGTAGGTACTCATGGAGACAGAAATTAATAATAGCGTAGTTCACGCAGGCGAAGCCGCGGGCGGGCCGCTAGTAATTTATATAATTATAAAACTCTTTATCAAGTGACTGACATTGCAAAGTTGAATATTTCTGAATATGCGGCGTTGAACCCTGGAACTTGTCATTCAGACTGAGAGATTCAACTAAAGATGTATATTTTCCAGATTGTTCCTAAACTAGTACTAGTACCTGTAGATGCTTAGCTGCTAAATTTCATAATTCTTGTTCAACCGGAAGTAGGTACCCTATGAATTTTGATTCCCTTTATATTGGTCAAAATATGTGTTTTTGCGATATAAACGGTCATATATATTTTTAAAGTAACTGTAAAGTAACTGTTTTCAGGAAATCATAGGGATCTGAGTATATGGTTTGAATTTCAACTTGATGTGTTCAAGCGTTCCTGAGATAAAGGCTCTTGACAGACAGACAGACACACGGACAACAAAGTGATCTTATAAAGGTCCCATTTTTTCTTAAAAGGTATGGAACCTTAATAAGAGATGGATCAGTGAAACCTAATAAGTGTTTTATTTAAATTAATTACAAATATTTATTTTTTAACCCATAAATTATTATAGTTTAATTCCTAAGGGCTTAAACTAGGAGTCTTTTTCATTAGTTACAAACAATTTCATATAATAAAAATATATACTTACTCGTACCTTTATGCTATAATTTGTCAAAGTGTATACAAAAATAGATTACTCATTTGTAATTATTTGTATGAGTTCGTACTATTTATGGACGTAAAACATGCCGCTAGGGAAATTACATTAGTTTTCAATTTTAATATGTTTTACTTCAATCGAGGTTTAGTGTCATAATATTTTACATTAAAAATTAAAGACTTCATGGCTAAGTACAGTGGTAATCTGTTACCACGCATTGGCTGTAACTTCATATCTCAATCGGCAAAATATTTATAAAATATTTCAAAAAATAATTATGCCAGTTGTAACGTAGACGCACAAACGTGCAAGTAAAATGGGACAGGTGTAATATTTTCATAACCTCGCTCTGGTAACGAAGTAAAGCTCGGCGTTAAGTTAAAAATGAGAATCAAAGTGTCTTAATGGGAATGAAGCGTCTCAACATTAGGTTCCCAGGTTCTTTCTAGTTACCTTGC
Organism: Heliconius numata; assembly: GCA_016802625.1. NCBI lineage: Eukaryota > Metazoa > Arthropoda > Insecta > Lepidoptera > Nymphalidae > Heliconius > Heliconius numata. The sequence continues at coordinate 1,164,741 of JAEBDU010000061.1, read as the reverse complement.
TATGTGCGAGATACATACAGCATGAAACTAAAAGTCAAGCTAAAAAAAATAGGTTACGTTTATTTTAGCCAATCAACTACCTATATGTAACATATTTTCATACATTTGAATTAGAAGAAGAGACAAGAATAGTAATTCTCCGTTCACTTATGAATATCATAATTATTTTGCTTTCATTATTCCTTACGCAAATCTTATAACAATAACCTAATTGGGAAAAATAATCTATATCTATTGACATTCCTTTAAATCTAAATAAATAAATAAATGTCTTAACAACCAAAACTACTTATACCACAAATCCTCGCGACATTTCCCCAACTAAATCCACTTGAACCCCAAAAACAATAATTTGTTGTGACATCTAAGTATTCTATATTTAGTAGAGCTTGCATACAACTTGGTGCCGGGACCCGCCCGGCGTATGTAGGGCATGCCTGACGTCACCGGGCTGACCCAGTTCCTGCGCCATTGAGATACGCGCGTCAATGGTGCCCCTCGAGCCCCACGTGCCCCGCGAGCCCCACGTGCCCCCCGACTTCACTCTGACCTCGGGGCACACGTGGAGGTGTGTCAAAATTATTTTTATTTACCCATCATCACAACTATTTTTCCCTAAAAGAATGTATAAAGATTTGCCTCGTAAAACAATTCAAAATGCCAATTTTAGAATGTTTCTTTATGAAAATCTACCAAATATTTGTTTATAATATAAATAATATTGTTTTATAAGTGTCAAATGAAAATACACGTAAAAAAAGTAACAAAAATATCATATCAATTAATATGACCTTATCATGATCTTGGTTATAGTACAATCATGAAAAAAACAGAATAGAAAATTCTTTCATAAATGTTATTTACAAACGCTGTGTGAAGCGTGTCGATTGATACAAAAACGTATTGTTTTAAAGCATTGTTACAAAGCACCTGTGTTAACAGTCTCCTTGCAGCAAAGCTGTCGGGCAGTTAAAGTTCGGTTCAAAAGGCATTGTGTGCGAGTTGGAGACATTCGAGGCACAATAGCCGGTTGTTCTTACCAAGTGGCCGGCACAAAGGCGGTGCAACGACAGAGGCCAGAGCAAAGTTAAAAGTTTGCATTATGAATGACTCCGCACTCACTCCCTCGTAATGATAGCGACTCAATATCACACCGTTAATTACATGCGACCTGGATTTTTTAACGAGCCCCCTTTAGATTTATGGGTGTATGGATGTATGAACGTTTGTACAGTTTTGTTTTTATAGTGTTTGAGATATGATGAGGTAGCCGAGTTATTTGTTTTATGTACATCTACGGTTATTTATTTTATTTAAAAAATATTCAAAGTAAAAGAAATATCAATAAACATTGGATAGAAGCGGTATTTTGCACCAGCAACTTCATTCGACTGATTCTTGTCTGGTCTTAAATGGATTTAACTAGAAAACAAAGGTTCTACATCATACCTTATTTTTTTGAAAGTGCTCATCATGTCACCAACTCTTCGAAAGGCACTAAATCAGTACGTCTCATAGTTCTAGTTAGTTAGAGTAATATCTAAACTTCAGTAACACATAAAAACATAGAGATAGAGATATGCATAGATTGATATATCTGTCGTATATTTTCACATAATTCTGGCTTTAAATATAGGTCAATACTTACAATGCATCTATTTATAACAAAAAGCTAAAATAACATCTAGTATTCCTGTACGCACTGACGGAAATAGCTTACGCGTATTCTAGTTCGGCGTAAGATTGACTCGCCCGCCTTCCTCTCGATTATTAGTTTTGTGTAGACTAAAAATGTTTCTTTCGTATGTTGGTAATATAAGTAATATTTTATATTACTTTAAAATTATCTTGTATTTTAAAAAAGCTATAGTTTTTACTTTATTTAATATCACGCTGTATCCCGCACAAAGCAAGGTAGGCGGAGGGAAACCTGGTAACCTAGTGTTTAGACATTCCGTTCCCATTAACTGAAAATATTAAATATTAAGAATCAAACCCACAACTATGCCCTTGCGCCACGACGACATCTACTTACAGATAATTAGCTGCATTATAGTAATATTTCATTTTTAAAAGCAGTAAGTTCTGCCTCAGAGTATGAAAATAATAATAAAAAAAACGACTTCAATCAGTAAACTTATGGTATTTTCTCATGGATAACATTGTCAGAAGTGAATCATTAAAATAAGAAGCATCAACTTTCAAATAAAAAAAGAATCAACAAAATCGATTTACCCAGTTGCCACGTAAGAAACATAAAAAAATGCATTTCTTACAAAAGTCGATTAAAAATACAGTAGAATTTACCTCCTCCTTTTACAGAAGCTGTCTAAAAACTGCTCAGATATAATTTCTTAATAAGAGATTTTATGCCCGTTCCCGAAATATTTACAAAATGAGAATTTTATCACAATACTACATTTACGCACATTTTAATATAATTATGTTACAATGGACATTTTTTTCCAGAAATAGTTCTTTCTTGGAGGGTATTGTAAATAGAAATCGTAATACTCAATCGTATATAGTTATATACTCTATGTATGGATTTATATGAATAATTTTTTATAATGTTGATTAATCTACGCCGTAGCACATTGTAGACCTTAACGTAGTAAGGTCCACGTAGACCTGATGTAGCTTAGCCGTAGCATCGGCGTAGCATCACTGTATATAGATTTAATTATATTTATAGAACACTAAATCATGGTTGAAATTAACACTTTTTAAAAATAATTAGGGTTTTGGTACAATAGATTTCTATCACCATCATATTTTTTGTCTCTTCAGTATCGATATTTATTAAAATAGTTGTTAATACACTGCGATTTACCAATTTCGTTCCTTTTAGAAAACATTCCGGTGGCGGTACCCAACGTCATATTTCGTTTTACCAGACAAAGATACTAAAATAAATATGTTCCCCAAACATTTCTGGAAATTAAACTTAAAATTACATCACATTTTTTATTCAAATTAAATCAATAGCAAAAAAAAAACTAAGAAGCATTTTTTTTAATTAAAAAAGATTTTCCTTACTTAATGGTGTTGTGACGTCATTTAGCGTACAATCATACAAAAAGCCGCGACCAGTTGCATCTCGATAGTAGCGGCGCTACTTACGCAACGGCCCTAACTGTGTCACCCGTGACGTCAGCTGGCGTATGCGCGCTCTACGGTACCTTTCAAATGTATATAATTCATTAATAAATTCTAAAATGCCAGAGGCAGAAGCTTGTGAATGTAAACAAGTTGTAGATTCGATTCCCATTTGAGGAAATTGAAATATTTAATATTTTCATTTTTTTGCTTTGGTGTCGAGATAAAGCGTTTGAGTTCCGCCAATCAACACGCAATACCGGCTATAATTCGGCGAAAAATGAGTAACGGGGCGTCTTAAGATTAGGTTCCCTCTGCCTACCATGCTACATGCGGGAAACAGCGTGAACCTGATTTATATTTATATAATAATAAAACACTGATACTCATATATTATATATGTAAAGAAGAATATTTTAAATTCAATTCAATTATGCCCGGCTGACCTAGTTCCCGTCGTACCTACACATCCAGTATCCTTAATTGGACTAATAACTACAAAGCTCACCCGCACGTTTCCATGTAACTGTGTATTTCAGATTTAAACTACGGTTAGAGCTTACTGCTATTACTTTGAAATCGTACACCGAATGTGTTTTAGAATTTAAATAATATTCTTATTTATAATTATCTTCATATTTAGGACTTTAAGAAAAGAGTGAATAATAATTTAACTAATATTCTTACCGTACAGTCGTAACCGCCCTAAAGTTAGCTGTACTTGGCTGCGCAGATATGATTTATCATTTGTTTTACTTTTGATTATTTTCTTCTCAAATTAATAATCCACAAAAGTTCCGAAAGCCTAACTTCAAAGCGGCCACAATTCATCGACCGCTCTGTATGTAATATTATAAAGGTGAAAGTGAATTCCTTTGGTTCGCTTTCACGTGTTAACAGTTCAACTAATCACCACGAAAAGTAGAGTTTAAAAGTATTTTTAAAACTAGAGTCAAAGATAAAAGATTAAGTAATATATGAAAAAATATTTTAGAAAACGCTTATGTCCACATAATGTCGTATTTTAATGAGTTATTAACTTATTGTTTCGGCGTTCTAACAGGTTGCAATTGATTTTGTAGATAATGATGATAGACCCAGCTGAACTACAAAAAATAAAAAGCACGACTCCTAAGCAAAGATTACTTAGGATGAAGAACATTTTTCGGTAATATAAAAGTATGGAACATCTGCTGTTCCTAACGTTAAAAGAAAGTAGCTAAATTGTAAAAAAAACATTTTTTAGGTATATATATTAAAAAATCTGCCAATCTACGTGAGGTATGGAAATGGAGCTTTAAATAATATTATAAATTATATAATTGTAAGTATATATTAGACTTAGGTTATTAGTAAACAATCAAATTGTTTTTTTAACTTCTTGTCGTCTTCCACATTTTGCTCTAACATAGAGACAGCCTTTAAATCGTAAACACTCTCCTTTATTCATTTTTCAACTCTTTTTTATATTTAAAAATAAATTAGGCCTGTCGTAGGGGCGCAAAGTATGACTGCAAACACGACAGGTTGTGGGTTCGATTCCCATACGAGGAATTGAAATATTTTAACACCAGGTTCACCGGGTACCCTTCTGTGTTATAAAATGAGCTGCGTTTTATAATGTTTGTAATCCATATTAGTACCAGCAGTTTATGCTGGACGCAGGTGTCCCCTAGTTCCGGGTCAGCACTTTGATGTTTCATAAGTAAACATTTATCGATACGAAAGAAGCAGATGATATTTTTAGAATACTCCAGTTTTTATTTGCTTATAGCCCTAGACCAGTTACCTTCAAGTCTATTTCCATTCATTTCTAATTTATAGTTAAGTACTTTTCGAATAGAATATAGATCAGTTAAGTAAGTATAATGAAAGTTTGTTGTAATAAGTATTTATTTTCTTTGTAGAATAAACTTGTAAGGTTAATGTTTTAATTGTTAATGAAACTATAAATAATTTCCATCTTTTTTTTATGTACATATGTTCACCGATTATTCGAAGACGCTTGAGCCGATTTAGATAATTCTTTTTTGTTTGAAAATGAAAACTACCTCATAGTTGGTTCCATGGTTACCATGCCAAAATCTGATGATGGGATCTTGGAGAATTTGAGGGTACTCTTTAAATTTTATAAGCACGTACAAGAATTTGGGTATTTTTTTATAAAGACTTTACTGTGTGTGTTTGCTTTCGGAAAGCACAATTTGAAGACGTGGAACTGATGACGAAGACTATAGATTGTCTGCGTAGTTGTAATATCTACCGTAGCTTTAAGTTCCGCCACTCAACACGCAATGCTTCCAGATTTGGCGGAAAATGGGGAACGGAGTGTCTTAACACTAGGTGTTCTCTGCTTACACTGCTGTGGCGGGATACACGACAGGCTGATTTTTAATTATAGGAAATTTCTACTCGAATAGTAGCTTTCAAAATAATCCCATTAGTTCAGTTTAACATAAGGTTAAGTTATTAAGTTCCTCACAATCTTCGAATGCAAATAAAACAAAACAGATACAATATTTATTGAATGAATGGAACTTGAAATTTAATTATTACCAACCTACTTTAATTATAATTGATTGAATGCACGCGATGGTTTTATATTCGAAATCAAAACGGTTATTTAGATATTGGGCTCTGTAATGTTGTTTTTTATTCGAAAAATTAATATAACAGTTCATTATTACAAAACACGAGATATATACGATATATTCAATAGAACCTTAACATGTAAGAGAACTTTAACTCATTTTCGATTGAGAAAAGTGGCATTTATAATATAAAATGTTCTATAACGCAGATCAATTGTCACTCATGTACACCAGCTACGACCATTGCCAAGCTCTCTTTGCTAATGAAGAATAAAATACTGAACATAAATTGCTGCTTTAGCTATAAAATCGTTAGTAAGATCCAGTATTGACTTTGTATAAAAACCACTTTCTTATTTTTTGTATATTAGTGATATAGTACCTATTAGATATTAAATTTACATTAAGTTGGTTTTGTATTACAAAAATTATAATGTAAAAAACAACGATAATTCGATTATGTCATTTTATATATCAAATTCAAACTGCAAAAGTAATATTTAACTCTTAATTTACAATATCTATGTGTAATACAAACTACTAATAAATATCACATATTAATTTGAGTTGAGCTGAAGTTGAGCAAAGCCCCCAAATGGAAAGAGCATCTCGCGGTTAAGTCAAACGCTCCCGCGGCCGGCGCGCCATTGGCTGCTCCGCGTGACGTCAATGCCGACCTCCCGCCTCCCCCCCCCGCCCGCCTCGCCGCGCCGCGCGCCCCGCCCGCGCCTCACCCGCGCCCGCCCTGAAGGCCGTCGAGGAAAAATATACACGTTTCCAACTAAACGACTTATTTTTTTTTTCGAAAAAACTCCTATGCCACTCGAAAGGAGTTTGTATATAAATGTGAAACGTCAAAAATGTATTTTATCTGTGTTATTATTACACAGTTTGTTATTAACTGTTTATAGAAAGCAATAAATTAATCTATTATTCTGTATTCTAAAAGTAGAACGGGTCACGGTTATGTTATTTTTAAAATAAACTCCGATTAAATATACACTGAAACGTAAAGTTTAAACGTATGTAAGCTTTCACTATTCTTTCGCGCGTCTCGTCTTTTTGCAATAAAAGCTTAATTAAGTTGCTTATTGTAATAACAGCAGAAAAATTATTCATTTAAACACTATTTTTTGCTTATGATTTATGAACCTAAAAATTTCTATTATCTAGTATATTTTTTAGGCCAGTCGTGGCGCAGTGGTATAAGCGTGCGAGTAAAACCTGAAAGGTTGTGGGTTCAGTTCCCACTATTAAATAATAATTTTATTAATCAATAATGTAGGTAATATTTCCATTTTCTGACATGAGATACCGCTCGGCGTTGAGTTTCGCCACGCAATGCCTCCAGAATTCGGTGGAGAGTGGGAAACGAACGGTGCCTGTTAACACTAGGTTCGCAAGATCTGCCTACCTTGCTATGAGCGTAATATAGTACAATACACATACATACTTTGTTTACATATTCTCAGAGGTATTAGAAAACACGTAGGATACTTTTTTATTTAATTTATTATTTTTTGGCCATAAAATAAAAATCAGTTTAAAAGTTATATAAAAAGTGAAAACGAACCAAAGTTAAAATAAACCTACGGAACCTAAATGTTGGCTCAACGTAGTAATAGTTAAATATTTTCGTTGCAATTACAAATGCGCTAATTAAAACGTTGTTACCGCTTCCTATCGGAATTGGGTCAACAGTTGATTAATGACGTTTTTTTAAATTTTTATATAAACACTTTATTTATAGGCACCCTCGTATCGTCCAAATTTTATAATTAACATTCATATTTTGCTGTTTTATTAGTATAGAGTAAAGAAATTCACATGATCCTTTTGTTA
>JAEBDU010000061.1:1064596-1152209 GCA_016802625.1 Heliconius numata | reverse complement strand
TGACATTTGTAGATGGCCGTACTTGTCGTTCTTTTAAGGACTAATTTGTGATAAAACATAATTATTAAGGGTAGAGTAAGATATACTTAACATTTTTTTTATTATAAGTTTATATAAACGCGAACTGTAGCTTATATTTTTGGAAAAAGCTCAGGTGTATACTTCCGGTTATAAAAAATAAACAATAATTATCTTATGAAAGTTTCGTTCATCAAGTCCATCTGTTTCGTTTGACAATCGACGTTGGTACGCACGCAAGTCGCAGTAAGTTAGTTGATTCTAGAGACGAGTAGCAGACGCGCGGCGGGCGGCGCGTGCGCAGCGCCCCGCCCCGCCCGCCGCGCACCCCCGCGCCGCCCCTCACGCCCCCCCCGCCAGTCCGCGCGCGTGTTTTGGTTGTACCGCACGTGTTTGTGGACAACGTTTAGACACTAGAAACAGAAAAAGCTCTGTCAACCGTACATCGGTATTGCGATCCGTTAAGATACTTCGTCCAGTAGTAAATCAAAGTTGGCATCGCCCACCAACATTGAACTTCTCCATTCGGCTATTGCCCTCAAACTATTTCAATTTTAACTGTTTATTTTGGCAAAACGCGCGCCATCGTAAACCTTCGCTTTTGGCAACGCTCTTTATTCCGCAAACAAGGAAGTCTTCGACGGCGGCGGCGGCCGAGTGACCGATGGCAGTTTTTATTATTTTTAAAATGGCAACACCACACGTGGTACTGGTAGGTGGTGCCGTTCGGGCTGCGACCGCGTCTATTCCGGCTCGGCCCCGCCCCGAGGCTATTTAAAAATATAGTGACGTATTATCATATAACGATGATTCCTTGATCCGTCCACCGATGCCCTTCCGCGTCGAGAGCCCATCACGACACGCGGAGACCAGAATAGCCTCCCTTTATGTTTACTGTTGTGACGCGAAACATATGCAAATGTGAAGTGGCGGCATGTTATGTTTTTAATAGATTTTCTTAGAAGGCGTAACGATGCCTTGTGATGCAATAGTAACGCATATGTCGAGTGTCCTATGCACTGCGCTGCGGAAAGGAGGCAGGATATTAACCTACCCGCAGAGAAGTGAGTTTCAACGAGTTTTCAGGAATACCCGCTTATTGCGCCTGCACCCTCTGAATGAAGGTGACCTAACTGAAAATTTTGAAAATTGGAGATATCAGTCTAGAACAGGGCTTCTTAAACTTTTGTCATTCACGACCCCATTTATGATTGCGAGTTTCTTAACGAATAATAGTTAATAAAAGAAAAATAAATTAATATTTTTTGATGATTTATTTATTAGGTAACAATATACATATACATATGAAAATATATAGTTTTAGAATTCGTTTTGAAACATACAGAAATCCGCCAACTCTAGTGATGTTATAAAATGGTATATATAAATATTTGACATTAAAATCTCTCGCGACCCCGGAATTTTGCTACGCGACCCCTTTTGGGGTCGCGACCCATAGTTTAAGAAACCCTGGTCTAGAATATTGGAAAGGATTTTTGTAGATTTAACAAAAATACAAAATTTTGTAGTTAGATTACTTCATTCAAATGATGCGTTTTGCTGAAGAAATGAATTGTCCGCTTCTTACTAAGTATTAGAATTTACCGAATAATTTTAATAATTATAGATTTAGTTAACTATCTTTACGCGTCTTACGTATTAAAACTTCAGGTTACGAAGAACATGTGTCATTTTATTCTTAACTTTGTTACACATACTATCCTACTAATATTATTAATATGAAAATTTCTAAGGATGCATGTGTGTTCCAATTTCACGCAAAAACTACTCAACGGATTTAGTTGAAACATTACAGTAATATAAGGTATATTATATAGAATAGAATAGCACACAGGTTCTAATTTATGTAACTATTTTGCATAATTTGGACCAAAAGTGAAGTGAAGCGTTTGGGTGGCAAGTTTTGAATAATTGTTTGCTGCAAAAAATGCACTACTATCTTCCGCCTTGGAATGGCTTGAGCTGACGACCATGGCACTTACGTTAAATTTTTCTTGGATTCACATTGAATATTATTATTTTAAAATACGCTAAATTTGTCTTTCGGATATTCCTCGCAGCGGCAAGAGTGTAAAATTCTGGTAGTATTAATCTCAATTTCTCTTTCTTTCCTTCGAGATACTGGGATAAGAGTATTCAGCATTGCTCTATATTATCAGAGCGAATTATTTTATATAATTAAATTAACAAACACAGAGTTTCATTAGGCTTCTAGAAACATATTTAATTATTAATTTCGTTATTTTTATTCGTATAAATTGTTGGGGTATGCTAAAACATAAAGACAATTTTATATATCGAGGTACTGAATTAAAAGAAGGTAAAATAAGCTTCACACAGGCAGGCGTAAGTTTAAAAAAAATGCATTTTATCAATAAAATTTACAAAACCCAATATTATTATACAAAAATGAATCCCAAAAAGGCATATATTTGTAATATCAACGATCAAAGCGTAGCATAGTAGCATGTCTAATTCTCGTACATCATTAGGTACATCTAGTCCGGGATGCGGGATGTGGGGTGCGGGATACGGGATGCGGGACGCGGGGTGCGGGATGCGGGCATGCGCGCCGCTATCGATCCCGCGAGATGAGTGTCTATGCCGACCAGAGACAACGTTTCTGATGCTATATTTTATTTATAATACTTAGAAATTTCTTCATTTTCGTTTAAATATTTATTTTGATTATTCATAAATATTTACTTTCAATTATTTATAATAGATATGACTGGAAAAAGTTTTAAAATATACTAACGTAAGGTCATATTTGTCATTTGCTACTGCATTGGCCCTCCATCTTAACTAAATTTATGCTTCATAGTGACAATTAAATATAAATATATATCATCGGCACAAGGGTGTGACTGTATCGCGAACGCCTATAGAATTCGGCAGTAAGTTGGGAACGGAGTGTCTTAACACTAGGTTCCCTCTGTCTACCCTGCTGTGTGCGGATACACAAGGTACTGGGTAAATAGTAAAATAGGACAGTTAATATTTCCATTACTATTCCCAAATAATTAACTGTAGAAAAAAAATCTTTGGACTACGAACACAGCTACCCATAACAAACTACGCAAAGCTACCACATAAAATATTATTACGACTGAACATCGAATCTGTTGTCCTTGGCTTAATTATCCGAATGACTGAGTCAGTCCTAGTAAAACCTAGTAATAACTACTTAGTACTTCCATAACATTCACATACACCGTGTACGCTAAAAGCCCACCTGCCGGCTGCCGGCTGCCGGCTGCCGTCCACCGCCATACTTGAACTTGGCTGCGGTCGCGTGCAGACCGCGCAATCAACGCTCTAGCACTTGACCGTAAATTACTGTCGCTGTTTCAATGTTGGGGGTTCAATCAACAAGTGCCTATCAATTTTTCAATTTTCCTTAAGCAATATGAGGAATTTGATGTGCTGGCTTGGTTTAAAATATTTGTTATTGAGAAAGTAAATCGATAGAGCATATATCTCTATCGAGTTCCTATAACACTTGTTTCAGCTTAATGCTGTATTTCGCAAATAGCAGAATAGGCAGAGGGAACCTAGCGTTTAAGACTTTCCGTTCCCCACTTTCCGCCGTTCAAGGCATGTTTGCCGGACGTGTTTTGTGTTTTGTCGTCAGAGCGAAAGAATCAAAATATCAGAATCGAACACAAAACCGTCGCGGTTACAGTCATATACTTCTGCCAGTACGTTACGCCAGCCTCAACCTCAATACAACAATAAAAAAAACAATATTTATTATTTGAGATAAAGTATATAGAAATATAAGTATATTTTATTTTTTAAAAGTGTATTCTTTTTTTGCATAACATAGCAGGGTAGACCGTTTGAACCAGTTGTAAAATGCCATCTTCCTATTACTTTATATTATAATATAATTGAAATAGAAAATATCTTACGTGAAATCGTATTTCCATAAAGTATCATATGTTTTAGATACGATGATTCAGTTTCACTGGAATTTTCCTTATAGCTTCATTTGACTCTGGTAGTGCTTTCGCCGAATTGCCGGACATTTTGATTGTATTGACAAAATGTGTTTTTTAACTAGAATTATACCAAATTTTCCTCACGTTAAGATAGATTTCTATCTAATTACAAATAATAGCAACAAGTATTTTTTTAATTTTTTTGTCCAAAATGTAACCGTTATGGTGACCAATTTTTATTTAACCAAATTGAGGCATTATAAGCTTTATGAATGTCGAAAACGAAAACATTTATGGTTCTACATTATAGATAAAACGGAAAGCATAGAGATAAGTAAGAATTATTCTATTCCTAAATGCAGTATACTAACTTGTATTAGGTCCAAAAAGCTGATGCTGCGCTTCCTCGTTGCGTTCATGCCTCTTTTCTCGAAAAACATCAAACAGCAAAACTGAAAATTCTTAAAATAATAATCTTTTTTACAATATTTTGACAGGATATTTTTAAAGCTTTACTAACTTTATATGTATTGTTTCAGTGTGCAACTTCATAGTGCACGAGCGATGCGTGGGGCAAGTGGTGACGCCATGCTGCGGGGTGGCGCCGAGCCTGATCAAGGTTTGCCAGAACCCAGATTGTATCTAAAAACAAACAGATTCTTAGAATATGACTTTTGCATTATTATGGATATAATTAGAATAAATATTATGTAATCCAAAAACATTACATACTTGTAGGTGTAATATGTATGACAAAAAATGTTTTACTTAAATAGAAATAATAGTAAAGATTCATTATTCACTAACAGAATCCAGTGGCTCATTGCTGGTCAGAGCATACTTCCCACAAACGGAAGTTTTGCACGGTGTGTCGAAAGCGGCTTGACGAACTACCATCCTTACATTGCATGAGTAAGTATCGATTCATAGATTAACTAAATTATATTCTTTTATTAAATTGTTAAATATTAAATCAATATATTGTTTTAACAGGATATCAATAACAGTGCAGAAATATCATGTAATCTTTTTGAATTTTGTTTTCTTAGCTATATTCTGTCTGCTAGAACTACACAACTTTGTAAGACAACGTTTCATATATTGGTAGTATATAGGTAAAGAGTGTTCTGACATGTCTTAATAAAGTAGGCTCAGTTATTAGCTAGTGCTTGTTACCTAGATAAAATGATATTTTTAAGCGTAATTAACACAAGTTTGTTTATAGTATGCGAATACTACGTCCACGGAGAATGCGTGGACTTCGCGGCGGCGGACTGCAAGGAGAACGCGACGTACTGCGCGGGCAGCGAACCGCGGCACGTGCACCACTGGCGCGAGGGGAACCTGCCCGCAAATTCCAAATGCTGCGCCTGCCGTCGCGCCTGCTGGTCGGGCGAGTGCCTCACCGGCTACCGCTGCGAGTGGTGCGGCAGCACGGTGAGCACGCTGCTGATGCTGTTTTGGCTTGTGCTTGAACTTAGCTTATACTGATTTATGGAGTTGTAACAATTGTATACCGGCAGTGTCACGCCGGCTGCCGCGCCCTGGTCCCGGAGGAGTGCAACTTCGGCGCGCTGCAGCCGATCTTCCTGCCGCCGTCGGCCGTGTCCATCCCGCGCACGGAAGTGCCCATGGAGGCCATCATCGGCGTGCACGTGCGGCCGCCGCCCTCGCGAGACTTCGGATGCCGTAAGTGTCCTCCACAGTCCTCCAGGAGTGGGCACGGCTCGGGCCCCGCACATGTGCCGGCGCGGGCACATCTGCGGGGCCGGAGTGTGAGCGCTGTGTTTGGGGCAGCGCGGCGGCGCGGCGGCTGGGCGCCGGCGCGGCTCGTGCTACTGGCGCGGCGACTGCTGCCGGCCGCATGCAGCCCGCACGGCGGCGCCTCCCCGCCCTACTCCAGAGGTACTTCCACTTCCGCTTTCTTCATGCTTTTTACTATGGAGGCGATAACGCTTATCCGAAGATTATTTTTAATGTTCTGTTTAAAATGATCTTCGACTATCGTGAGTGTCCAGCCGCTTTCATGCTTTACTTTCGCACACATACACATATAGAAAACATAATCACCGTCTTATTTTCTAGAACATTACCTTATTTCGCGGTACTGTTAATAATAAATCTTAACAATTTTATTAATAATCATAAATAAGCTTATTAATCTCTAACATTATCCCTTTATTCATCAATGAGTACTTTTAATTTATTGCTATGCCTCGACTCTCCTTGTTTAAAAAAAAAACCGCTAATAATTCTTTTATATTATCAATAAGAATTTCTGTTCTTTTATATAGAAGAGCACTAGCATTTCCATCTTTCGAATCTTTCCCACTGACAGACTTTAAGGTCTTAGTTCCATATAAATTTCATATCTCCGGATCGACTCCTGAAGGATACTCGTGATGCAGTATTCCACCGGTCTCAGGTAACATGCACAGGTACACAGTGTTGCTGATATTTATTTCAGTGTTGCCAGTCACCATACTAGATGGCCACACCTCAATGTGTTTTTAAGTCTTTATGCACTGTCATATATTTTTATTTAGTCTGTATTAAAAGGTAAATTAACATAAAACCTTTCAAATTACTAATATTTGAGCGATATCTCTAAAAATCCATTTGAAAATTATAAAATATTTCATAGTGCACAATGACTTGGAATGTTCGATACTTGATTTGCAGACAATATGTGTTTTGTTAGAAATTTATCATTTCAGGAATGATGTTTTAGATGAGATGCTACCAGTAGATTATATGTGAAAGATGTAACTTAGTTATAACAATTTATAACTAAATAGTTATAATAATTAACATGCCATACTAAATTCCATGTTAAAATTCTTTATAATGAATGTATACTAAAAAGAGATGACTTAATTTTAGGCTAAATATATTTGACGTGTATAACATAAAAATAATAGTTTTAATATTTTAATTCTTAAATAGTTTATTACCAAGGCAACTTAAATTGACTTATCTATATTACGTACTCTAACATAAAGAAAAAAATTATAAAAACATTTACAAATACTCGTATACCCAAATCCTTATTATATTAAAAAATCCTTATGAATGTTCATGACAAAACTAGACTTCTGTAAAATCCCCAAATTAAAATTATAACGAATAGTCGCAAGGGTTTAGGGCATGTGCGATACGGGATGTATGTTGTGCAGCTCGCAGCGTGAGCGAGGAGTTCAGCTCGGGCTGCGAGGGCCGCTCGGGTTCCGGTGGCGGCTCCACCGGCGCGCCCGCCGACCAGGACCACCGACCCGACCACAAACAACACCGGGATAGGACACCAGATGATAGAGATGAAGGTAACCTATATCTAGAAACTCAGCACTAAACCAAAATCTGCAATCGATCTTTATTATAATCGGAAATAATAAAATATAAATTAAACATATATTAATAAAACAATGGGCGATTTGAGTTCTGAAATGTCAATAACCTTTTTGTTACACCAAAACAGAAGTAGTAAAAGTTTACGACGGTGAAGCGGCGTGGTCGCGTCGCCTCTACCGGCCCGTGGTGGTGGGTCGCAACTTCAGCGAGCGCGAGCTGGTGGGCGCGGCGCTGCGGGCCTTCCACGTGGCGCGGGAGCCCGACCAGTTCCAGCTCACGGACGCACTCGCGGGGGACGAGCCCGCGGTGGAGGACCCCACACCGCTGGCGCGTGTCACACGCTTGCCCAATAAACGACCCGCACTGTTCTTGCGTTTCAAGTGAGTGACTTAAAAACATAGCATCTTACTTATTATTATTACTAACAATAGCAAACTCTGATTCAGTAAAAAATCATTTGTATGTTGTATTTCTCTATGACATCAATCAGTTGAAAATAATAAATAAATAATTTAAACTTAATTGTGAATTAATATGGTTAAAACAAATTACAAAAACAGCAATTTTAAAAATTGTAAACCAATTTCCCAACAGAGAGCCAGAAACAGGTGGTGGTGAGGTGCGGGTGTACGCGGGGAGGGTGGCGGGCGCGGGGGACGCCTTCGTGACAGTGAAGTGCGCGGGCGAGCACACCGTGGCCGACCTCATGCGGCTCGCTCTGGACAGCTTCGGCTTGGACTCCTCCAACGCTGCCGCGGACTATCGCTGTTCTGAGATACTCCTTGATCGTGGTGGTAAGTTAAATCTTCGTCTAAAGTCTTTCAATCTTAGGAAAATCTTGTTTTCGTGTTAAATCTTTCAAACAGGCCAAACTCAGGAAATTATAATTTTATGCAATATTAGTTGCTTTAAGTATAAAAGTGAATTGGTAAATGATGATTCTACTATTCTAAATTTAACGTAAAAAAGCGAATAATAAACCTTTCCTGATTGTTTCATCGGTTAAAAATGAAGGTTTTTCCGTCCCTTTAGTATCAGAGCGAGTGTTAGAGGAGGACGAGCGTCCCTGGCGCATCCTGGTGCGGCTGGCGCGCGAGTCAGTGCGCCGCATGGAGCTGGCGCGCTTCTACCTGCAGCCGCGCCGCGACCCGCACGGGCCCACGCTCGCGCTGTTCGTGGCCTCCCTCCCCCCTGGACTGTCTGAGAGGAACTACGAGAATATTCTTGTGGAGTTCCTTGGTGCCGGTGAGTACAAGTGCTGTACGATCACTGAGTCGTTATTGCCATGAAGTAAGGCTTTCTTTAACTTTAGTCCATTGTTTACTCTGAAAGAAAATAATTAAAGGTGAGAAAAATCCTAAATTCAAATCTGAGTAGCCATCCACAGCTAACTTCAACGCGGCCATGACTCTGACCGTACCATACAAATACAGCTTATACCTACTTCATTGATCAGTAATCAGTACCTACTTCATCCATAATTTGTTATACATAACTTATGTACAGATCACGGGATTTCTCATAACAACCATGGACACGGTCAGTTACTTACTTAAGGTTACTTTTTTATCTATCCCATACATAACAGAGTAGGCGGAGGAAACTTGGGAACCTAATATTAACAAGACTCTGTTCCCACTACGACTACTCCCATTCTCCACTTTCCGCCTAATTCTGGAGGCACTGCGTATTGAGTGGCCTCCTCCAGTACAAATCGAACTCACAGCATCTTAAACGCTAGATATTCTGACTTCTGAGTATGAGTTCAGTTCGCACGTAAGTGCGGCCTGCGCCACGACTGGCCTCAGTTTTTTTACCTATATTTATATTTGCTTAGAAAACAAATTCACATCGATCGGCCCGATCTACTACGAGTACGGGTCAATGGTGATCACGTACGAGGACGCGAGCAAAGCGGTGCGCGCCCTCTACGCCCTCCGAGAGGCCAAATATGAAGATAAGCATTTATTAGGTATATATATAGATTATTATAGTTCTTTATGATTATTAAAATAGCACTTAAAATTTATCAATAATTTTCGATTTTTAAATTTATTGTTATATAATAAACAAATATTTTTAAAACAAATTTGAATTTTTAGTTTAGAAATAAAGCAAAAAGCAATATTAATTGGATAGTATGTGACCGGAAAGCGGAATTTGTTATATTCTGAAATTAAGATTTTTCTGCAGAATTTTATTAACACAGACATTATTGAAATATATAAACTTATATTCCTTAGAATGTTCCCTTACATCCAAATATATTTTAAAACAAAATTAATAATAAAAAGATTGCCACCAAAACCTTTAAATATTACGAGTGTAATTAAGTAGACTTTAAATATACGATGAAATGTTAATTTACAATCATCCTGTGCCAGTATTGCTGCTGCCCAGCATAGAGCCGTCAATGGTGCCGGCGGGTATCAAACCGCTGCTAGTGTTCGTCAACGTGAAGTCCGGCGGCTGCCAGGGCCTCGAGCTGATCTCCTCCTTCCGTAAACTCCTCAATCCTTACCAGGTGTTCGATCTGGAGAACGGGGGACCTTTACCTGGGTGTGTATTACCTGTGATATATTCTTACATAAACATAATATGTGAGTAATTTTAAAAAATTAGTAATGAATAAAATCTTAATTACTATCTCTCAACAGTAGAATTACTTAATACCAACTGTATTGTTTTTTAAATTCATAGAGCTCTTACAGCTTTAGTAAACTAAGATATGACTTCATTAATCACGAATCGTTTTACAAATTAAAAAAACACGCTTAAAAGCTTATTTTTTCGTTACCTTTGTTCGTGGCAAGGAACTTCACTCGGGAAGAAAATAAAAAAGTTAGAAAATTCCTACAATCAAACCTGCACAGCCATCTTCTAATAACTTTAGAGCGACCACGACTTGTGGATCGTACTGTATTAATAACTGAAGACAGTCAACTCTTCATAAATATAACTTTGAAAGGAGCACTTAAAGCGATCAGATTTCCAATCTTTCAATCAATAATCAACATTTTAACTAAAATAAGTGTATTACAAACTACCCAGGCTATACGTGTTCCGGCACATCCCCAACTACAAGATCCTGGTGTGCGGCGGTGACGGCACCATCGGGTGGGTGCTGCAGTGCCTCGACAATGTGGGCCAGGACTCGCAGTGTTCCAACCCACCCTGCGCAATCGTGCCGCTCGGGACTGGTGAGATACAATATTTTGGACAGTTTGTTTGTTTGTTTGTTTGTTGTTTTATCTATCTCTTTTATTATTTAATTAAGAGGCTTATATTTTATAAATAAATCTTATTTCTATATTAATACATTTAATGAAATTAGTTTCAATATTTAAAGTTTTATTAGGCACCTTTTCCGTTTCACAAGTATTAGGAATATACAACATTTTCTTTTAACTTCACAAAGGCAACCCCTATTTGTATCTCCTGCATATTTCAATAATTACTACAAATCAAGTTCAATTTTCTTCTCTAATCGAAAACTTTAATAGACCGTTGCTTTGCTGTTTTTGTATTTTTCTTAATTAACTTATTGTTTTGTATAAAGTGAAATTCTCGGTCTCAGTAAATTGACTAATATAGGTTTACGAACAACATAAAGGCCTAGAAGAACTAACAGTAATAAAATATTAAAAAAATAATAACAAATGTATACCAGGCAACGACCTCGCCCGCGTGCTACGCTGGGGTTCAGGCTACACGGGGTGCGAGGACCCGCTGTCCTTACTGAGGGACGTCATCGACGCGGAGGAGATCCGCCTTGACCGGTGGACAGTGGTCTTCCATCCTGAAGATAAGCAGGACGAGCCTAAGGAGCTGTCCAAGCAATTGCCAGGTAAGATTAATATATATTTAAGAAAAGAGTTAAACATATCTTAATCAGAGAATTTATTTTTAGTAGATTATAAGTAATGTTTATGTTTTGGATTTCTAGAATTATTTAAACTATTGTATATAAAGTACAATACTTACCCTTAATATTATGATTACGCAGGTTCCCAAAGTGAAGATAATTCTCAAATTCTGGTGATGAATAACTATTTCGGTATCGGCATCGACGCCGACCTCTGTCTTGACTTCCACAATGCTCGTGAGGAAAATCCTAATAAATTTAATAGCAGGTAATAATTAGCATACCTAGTGTAAAAATGCATATTTTTTGTAGCTATTTATAATTATGTATACATATAATTTATAATATAAAACTTTGCGTCGTATAGTATCTAAATATTAAAATATAACAAAAAGGTTGCGCAACAAAGGCGTGTACGTAAAGATGGGGCTGCGCAAGATGGTCGGCCGCAAGATGTGCAAGGACCTGCACAAGGCGGTGCGACTCGAGGTGGACGGCAAGCCCGTCGACCTGCCCGCGGTAGAGGGCATTATTATATTAAATATTCTTAGGTAAGGTATCTTTTATATCGGTTTTTATTTTTAACTTAGTAGGTAAGGTAGAGTCAATCTCAACTCTTCCATTCTCCACTTTCTGTCCAAACACAAAACTGTTCAATGGCGAACTTTGAGCATTCTTTAGAGCGGGTTAATGAAAATAAATTAAAGCACAAATCTCTTTAGTTGTGCTTTAAGTTACAGCAATCCGTAGGTACTTGTAGAGTGTGATAGGATGTTAGATGATGATGCCAGAGTTAAAACTTATGTGCATCCATGTGTTATTTTATATATTTTTCAATATTATTATATTTTAATAATAAGACAAGAGGATCTCTACTAATATCCCAAAATGAAATAAAAAAAATCATACACTTTATTCATCTAAGATGACCTGTAAGCTGAGTTTAAGGGTACTACATAAAACCATTCTTAAATTATAAATTATGGAGGCTTGTTTAAAAAACAATATTAAGACATTGTTGCCTCTGTGTGCATTGTAAAGAAAATTCTCTGTTTTTAAATATTTCTATAAATCGGCTCTATAACACTCCTACAAAGTATTATTAGGTAATTAATGTAACCTACATTAAATAGAGCCTTTCCTCCGATCCTACAACCCTACGTAGATATATTCTTGTCTGGTGGTCTAAAACTATAGTACAATTAAAAATAAGCTAGAATTAACCAAACACCCATCGTAGTTGGGGTTCCGGCGCGAACCCGTGGGGTCCGGAGAAGGACGACCAGTTCAACAAGCCCAACCACTGGGACGGTATGCTGGAAGTGGTGGGGGTCACCGGTGTCGTGCACCTCGGGCAGATACAGTCCGGTCTGCGCGGGGCCATGCGGATAGCGCAGGTGACTTTGTAATTTAAGCTGAGAGGTTTTAGTGTTAAGACACTTCGTTACTCGACATAGGTACTCTGTGTAGTGGACGCTACCTATATGTTTCTTTCTAGAGTAGACTGCAGATTTACTGCAGATTAATGTAATTCTATACTTTCTATTGAAAAGTTTTTGGTAAATCGGTGTACCTATATCTTTAGACACATAATATCTTATTGGTTAATTCAAAATATTTAAAACAATTTACTAATTCATGTTCCAAAACTCCAGATATCCTTAATCGTACAACATTTCAGCACATATCTAAAAAGTTTAACTTATTAATCTTAACGTTTCTAGGGCGGGCATATAAAGATCAACCTCCGCAGCGAGATCCCGGTGCAGGTGGACGGCGAGCCGTGGGTGGCGGCGCCCAGCGAGGTGGTCGTGCTCAAGTCTGCGCTTAAGGTATGTATCAGATCCTTCCGCTTGGTGGCCTTTGAATGCACCGTAGATTAAATATTTTCCATAAGCATGATACTCTATTTTTTTATGAGAAATCAAATGTATTTTATTTTTTTAATGTATGCTTTTATTGTATGCTTTTAATTCTCAAAATATTGAAGACGCATTCTGCCTTTCTCCATAGAGTTTTGTAATTTCTAAATAATTAATTAAAAAAACTGAAAATTGAGTTATTTACTTAAATTATAGCTATTATTGAGCACTTTATCGGCCACGCGTGAGTGTATTGTGTTCTATGCTAGAATTATATAAGGCAAAAAAAATACAATTATATCTTTAATTAAATTTAAGTTCACTTCTGCAACACTTTCCTTCACCTCGTCTCTAAGCATGATATCTATTGCACGGTGGTTACACTCAAAAATATTCTAATAAATGAGCAGCTCTGAGCCCTCTCTTCTGTTGTCCTTCTGTTGTCATGTGTCGAGATGTGTTTGATATCGCACGACCCACGCTACGCTCGCGTTTTCACTGCCCGAGACAGCGCCGGCCCTGAGACGACAAATCACCCTATTTTTTGATAATTTACATACTCTTAATGTTACTGTATCTCTAAACAATCCTCAACTTCACAGCTTACACGTAAATACTTGGCATAGCTCATCCGAAAGTACCTAATGGCATGCAAGTTCAGGATTGTCGTACGAATGAAGCTTGTCGCCAGTTGCAGTAACATTGACACACCACCGCGCAACGCACGCGGCCTTTAGACTTAGTTCACAGTTCAAAACTAGCTCGACAGTAATGGTTTCTTTAGCTCAGTGTTGGATCCACACGAACGTAGCCATATACAGTTCGCGAACGTATACCGTCACTTAGAGAGCGCGTCCTCGTGTGGGTCCACCGCGTCCCCTCGCCGGTCACAGCCCCTCGCCGGCGCTGCCCAACAACTAACAATGCTTTGGTCGTGTCGTGTTGCTATCGTGCCGAGACGCTCGCTCAGTGAAAACGCAGTCTCGCCCGGGACGCGTGCGTATGTATGCGCGTGCGCGTCCCGGGCCGTAACGAGGTGTGACCGGCAGGCGACCATGCTGAAGAAAACGAAGCGCGGGTCGGGCGCGGGCCCCGCCGCGGGCCCGTGACGCCGGCCCGGCTCCATGACACCGGCGCGCTGCCCGCAGGCCACCATGCTGAAGAAGCGCGGCAAGGTGCGGCGGCGCAGCACGGAGCCCGCGCTGGCGCCCCCGGCCTGCGCCCCGCCGCCACCGGCCTGCGCCCCACCACCGCCGCCGCCGCAGCCGCCGCCGGACTCCTGAATCTGGCTCAGCGAGCGCCTCATCTGACGCCTCGGGCTCAAGGCCGCAGCGAGCGCTCGCCGACCGCAGATTCTAAGTAGCGTTGTAGATGGTTGGAAAAACAAATTAAAATATGTAAATAAATTATTAACAAAAATAACACAACATAAATATATATTATAATTAAAGAATAAATTTATAGTCATTAGACGTTGTTTCATTTACTATAGAAAAAAAATTACAGTCAGTATATTGTAAAAATAAATTATTAAATATTCTGGGTGTTTTTTATTTGTCGTTTTACTTCCCCGGATGGTAATGTTGTAATGAAATATTGTCGCGTCGCCGATTGAGTGAGGAGTACTTAGTTTTAGAATATTTAAATACCCAGTATGTATATTAATATTACGATATCGACGTTTATTAAGAACTTATATACTTACATTTGTCTCGTACGTTATAAAATTAAGATTTGCAACTTATAAGCCTCAGACAAGATTCTTTTATATCTACCTCCCATATACATATATAAATATTGTTAAAAAAAGTCTTATTTATCGATAAGAACGTACAAGCATTGTATGCGTGTAATTTCAAATGTTAATAAACTATCGTAATTATGAACAGAATGATTTATTTATAAGATGTTGCTTGCAATTTGTTTTAAATTTAATTTAATTATATATTATTCTTTTTACATAATTATTATTAGATGAATAAAATGAAACTAAAGTATTTTATATGAATTTTATTTTCCCATACGATATACAAGCCACTATTTGATAAGCATTTAGTTTAGTGCCCAATAATGATAATCAATCTACTTTAAAGACACAAAATCTTATAACTACACAAGATTCTATGAGTAATTACTAAAATTACAATTTCACAAATAGCCTTATTAGGATGTATAAAATGTACATACAATATGACTTGAAAATATATATTTCACACAAAGACACTGGTGACTAGCAACACACGTTTATTAATTTTGTGGTTTCATTAAGAAATTATACAAAATTACAATTAAAATGTGTACATACTATATTAAGAAATAATAAGTAACAATTTATACTATTCCTCATTAATAACAGTAATTTCGCAATAAGATATTTTAAAATTATAGTAATATAAGTGAACTCTAAATAAAGAGAAAAAAGGAGTATTTTAACAGCCGGACGGATTTTTTTGCCATATACATTTTCAACTAAACAATAAAAATATCCAATGAGAATTTTCAACTATACGTATTGAATTTTATAAATTTTATTTATAAAAAATAATAATAAAATAAATATATAAATTGGCTTTATTTAGAAAATGAAAGAAGTAATTTTCAGAAATAATTATTGTATTTAGGAATTAGGTAAACTAGAAGTTACACTTCCATTCACATTTAGATAAATTAACAAAAGGTTAGTAATGCTAGGAGCTACCTTATATTTACCCTACAAATTAAACTACGCTTAAAAACAACATGGCCTATTTAATTATCTGCTTTACTTCGATAAAATTTTTATCATTAAATTTAAGAGAAAAAAGAATATATTTTAAAAAGAAATTCACTTGCAGGAACTATAAACAAAAATAAATAAAGCATTTATGTATAAATTCGTGGCGGAGGGGCACAGAGTGGCACTATAAACGCGATTGATTGTAGGTTCGACCCCCACTCGAGGAGATGAAATATTTATTTAAATTTATATTTCCATTTCTTTGTCGAGTTAAAGTGCGGCGTTGCTGAACTCAGCCACTCAGCACGCAATGTCTCCAGACTTCGGCGGAAAGTGGGGAACGGGATGTCTTAACATTAAGTTCCCTCTGCCTACCCTGCTGTACGCGGTATACAGCGTGAAGCTGATTTGATTTTTTTATTGATAATTTGGAATTGTAAATTATAAGAAACTGTACCATATTGGATACAATGATATAAGATTATGATGAAAATTATATCTAAACAAAACAGGTAACAAAATCAGCATTCTATTAAATAATATCAACTTGCATCAAGAAGAATATTTTCAACATTTAACTCTATTCTTTAAGTATGTACCATACAAAATCCTAGGAATCAACACTGTAGAGAAAAAATATTTTATATGAAAAAAAATTCTGGCCAAAGATATTATAACTGTACAAAAAAAATTAATCAATAAATAGTGTAAATAAATGTGCATATTAATATTTCACTCAAACAAGCAATTACTTTTTGCACATATGAACCATATAGAGGTAAATACAGCAATATACATATATAAATGTATATATATATTTCAAAGTAAACTGCAATATTCAAAACCTTTTGCTGCATTTTTGCATAATTAAATGGTCATTTGATTACCACACACGTGTTACGATATGTCGGTTATAGTCCAATAATATTAGTTCGAAAATTACAAGAATTATTACGAAAAAAACATATTTCATTTATATATTTGTTTAGAACCCGTCTTAAAATATTTCCTCACCCTGATACAATACTTCAAGACTTCGGCGGAAAGTGAAGAATGAAAGTGTCTTAACACTAGGTACCCAAGTTCCCTCTGCCTACTCTGCTATGTGCGGGATACAGCGTGAAGATAAAAAAGTTTAATCTTACTTTCCAAATATCGATCTGGTGATTACTTTATTTGTCTCTACATATATGATTCATATGTTCAACTCATATTAACAAAGCCTAGTAATACGTCATTTGTACTTCGCCAGTTATACTTTTCTAATAACGCGTTTTAACCAAATTAGAAAAATTTTGTATCACAATCAGTTATTCAATAGAAGCATCTGCTTATTTTACATAAAAAAATACAAAGTGAAATTTGAATCTGACTATTTAGGTCCTTATCATAAGTATAGAGCATCAAAGTATGATAGTGATACTGTCATACACTTTGATACATTGAAATATAGTACATAGGCCGTAAGGCCACAAGCGGGTGACTGTAAACGCGAAGGATGTGGGTACGATTCCCATTCGAGGGAATGAAGTACGAGTATTCAATATTTTTTATTCAATATTCTTATTTCTTCAATCTGGTCACAAGGCAAAGCGCGGCAATGAGTTCTGCCACTCAACATGCAATGCCTCGAAAACTCAGCGAAAAGTGGAGAACGGAGTGTCTTAACTTTAGGTTCCCAGGATCCGTCTGCGTGTCCCACTAGTTGTAATTTATTTTAATTAGGATCCTCCGTAAATTTATAGTGGATAGAACGTGAATGTGATGTTGTAAGTTTTTATATGGCAAAAATAATAAAAAAATACATTTTTTTATTTTTACCCAAAAACACTAGTATGATGTACTAAATTTTATTTCTGAATATTTGTTAAAATATTTTTTTATATAAAGACAAGAAAACATTTATAAAGACTTACAATTATACAACCTTCAAATTCAAGAACTTCTACTTCTACACATTTATAAACAGCGTGTTTTTTAAACAATAAAATATAAAAATTTTGGATTTTTGCAAAAATTTAAATAAACTCTTATTTATAATAAGCGATTTCATATTTTTCATACTTTTATTTTTCTTTTTTAAAAAAATAAAAGCGATTATTTTATCAACAATCCTTATTTTATAATATTAAAGAGCAATCAAAAATAATTCACTATTTTTCTTACAGTTTAAAATATAATTAATATCCCTTTGAAAATTCTCACATACCAAAGGATATATAATTTGAAAAAAAAAACAAAAACTCATAAAATTAGGCAAACATAAATGCTTTGAATTAGTACTCCAGCAACTAAAATAATATATAAAATTAAAGAAATATTTATTATGAAACGAGAACGAGCCCGTGACATATTAGCAACCAAAAAAACATAATTGTAATTTATGCCATAAAAATTGACAAATGAGCACAAAAATATATATAAGACAGAAAAAGACTTTCTTCCGCTTTTATACCATAACTTTTACAATATACCTAGGGGTGTGCGTGTCTAAACGGGAAAAATAGGAAATAGTAAGGAACTTAGAGGGATGTGGGGAGAATAATGGAGAGTTAATGGGGAAAGTGGTGAAAATGAGGGAAAAAGCGAAGGAGTTAAAAAAAATAAACATAGAACAAAAATAAAAGTTAGAGACAATATAAGGGAGTTGATGTCCAAATAAGGGATAAATACATTAGAATGGACATTTATTGAGGAAAAATAGGGACTAAAAAAGAGACTTACATAGACAACGTTAATGGGATGTTTATATAATCTAAGCAGAGGAGCACAGGAGCGGGGCCGTGGCGCAGGCGGTGTAGGTGCGTACGGCGCTAAACGCCAGCGGCGGGAACTTGGCGGGCGTCAGGTCGAAGGCACACCACGCGCCGCGCGTGCACACCGCGTAGCGCCGCCATACCAGCTGCCAGTTGCGCCGCCGCCGCACGCTGCGCAACTCTAACTCCTGGGCACACAATTACATTATATTCAATTAACAATAGACATTTTACAATAGATTTTTTTAAGATTTTTAACATTCTTAACACCTTGATGCAGATGACGAGCAAAATTACACATACTCCATACACATACACATTTATTTTTTATCACATATATATATATATATATATATATAGGGCATCCACACGAAGCGTACAGGTAAAATAATGAGGGTCTTGGATTTTGGTTATTTTTTTAAATGTTACACCTATAAGAGCCCTCAGCAAGACATTACCATATGAAACACTTGATCGTGTTGCTCGTGAAGCTCTTTACGGCGGGCTCGGAAACGAGTATTTGAGGTATTCGACTGTTTCTTCTCAGAATTAGTCTTCTTTATTACTATCACCACCTAAGTAAATAATAAAAACATTTTACTTTACTATTTCACCTTGTCGTATGGTTAAAAAAACTTTCTACACGTTTTATCCCTAGAGATAGCCAAAGCCAAATCTGATCTCGAAGGCCAACCGAGATTTCCCCCTGAATCTCTTACCACTAACCCTTATTTCATAAACCTTTTTAAAGTTTTTATACGTTTTAAAATGGTCGTTAAAATATCAGACTGTATAAAACCTAATCATATATAACCGCAATGGTCGTGGGTTATATTTTCAGTCATATCGACTTTTCGAATTCTTTTCATTTTCCCGTTCTGATAGATAAAGCACAGCGTAGTCTTGACGTTAAGATCCGACACTGAACATGCAAAATTTGAACTGAATGTCGTAGCATTAAAGTTCAAGTTAAATTAAAAAATCTATTTGCCTAATGACACAGGACAACCAGGATATAAAAAAATTTACTCACCATATCCCCAACCAATCGATAATGTCCAGCCATGATTCCTAGGCCATTCCTAGTATCACGGGACTTCAACTGTCCGACACAAGCCGCTGGTTCCTCCGCTGTCGTCCACATTAGTACCAGACCTTCCGGGAAGAATCTGGGGGATTGATGGTTAGTATAAATTATATTTTAAAAAATATAAGTAAGTAAAATTAATATAAGTTGTATTTTATAGTAGCGGGATTCGAATCAACGAGATCAGCCAGGCATTGAAAGGTATACAATAGTTGCGGTTGCGAGTCCAGCTATTTTAAAATATTTATACAAT
Source organism: Heliconius numata (assembly GCA_016802625.1). Taxonomy (NCBI): domain Eukaryota; kingdom Metazoa; phylum Arthropoda; class Insecta; order Lepidoptera; family Nymphalidae; genus Heliconius; species Heliconius numata. The sequence goes on along the minus strand of JAEBDU010000061.1, from coordinate 1,132,339 downwards.
AAAAATATTTTTCGATCTTTAGTATGAAATCTAAAAACAATATGTTTATGAAATATCAACATGTATACAATTAATTTTTTATATTTGAAATTTTTTTCATAATATCCTACATCAAAAGAAAATTTATCATTTTTATCCTCATTTTATCGAAACCAAACTATTTTTTTTTTAGCTTAAATAGTAGTTAGTAACGCTTAGTCTAAATACTAACCTCAAATATCTATAATAATCCACAAGATACCACGGCCTGTAGAAGTGATCTTGGAAACTGTTCTCACCGTGCCGCAAGTAAGTTGTCTTGCTAATGTAGCAACCGTGTAAGTTGAGACGCGCGCGCTCTATGTACATGTGACGCCAAGTCGTGAAGCCGTGGGCACGTGGCGACCCGCACTCTATACCCCAGGTCCTAAAAATACAGAAAATTTTTACTTTTCTACAGAAGAGTAGGAAGAATTGAACCTGGTCAAGTGCTCTGATCATTGAGCCATACATGATGAAATTATTTTATAGGCGCGTTTACAACTGACATTATAAAACATAATAATGACTTATTTATTATTATTACATGAATTTTATATATGGTCACCCTAAAGTAGTAAATATCAAGTAACATCACTCACCTAACACACATACACCGCCACACGTCAGGTTCCCTGGCAGCAACATAAAGGCCTCTACACACCGCGCTGACCCGCTCCAGGGCGGCCGCGTCCATGTCAGCGCCGACCACCCATCGCAATAATAGCTGTATCACCTCATAGGGCAACCATGAAATATGGGCACCCTGGGGATACAAATTAATGAAATTATTCTATACTCGATCCACACTCCATGATTCAACACGAGGAAACGCTAGTACGAGAGTGAGGGCAGTGTGTCTGTCGTCTTTTTTTTGCTTCGTCCCTATCTCCAACGTTTTTGGAAGCGACTCAAAAGACGCAAGGCGAAGCAAAGCAATGAACCACACTCTTGTAACCTCAATCTTTTTTAGAAAGGTAGAAGAATCTGGCGATCCTTCCAATTTCGACATAGTATTGAGTGGCAAAATATCCACTGTTTTACCAGTGTTTAGCAGGCAAACAAAAATTATGTCTAAAAGAAATATTTAACATATAAACTCTTTTGCAATCCTGCAATGTACAGAATAAAAAATAAAAGAAAAACTACTTTTCTTTACATACCGTAGCCTGAAACTCGGGTTGGCAGAGATAACCCTTCCTGGCAAGAATCCTTTGCATCCTACACAGGAAGTCCTCCCCTTCTATGATATCCTCATCATCACTGTCTGGTGCATATTCTGCTTGCACTGGTTCAACTAGCTCAGTCACCTCTGTAAACAAAATTGATTATAAAATAATATTATTATTATTATTATATAATTTAGAAAATTAAAAGAAAATGATTTATAAATAGAAATTCACTCTGTATTATAACTATATGTCTTGATAGTTCACTTCCTGAACTAATAGTTAGTTCCTGAACTAATAGTTAGAAATAGTTTTTTATGTGATTGTTAAATATATGTATATATATAATTAGTAGTGTATAACTATACACTATAAATTATATAATAATAATCTCTTCCTAACTAACTTGGAAGAGACAATAAAATGTGAGTAACCGGAGTAAAAGTAGTATGAGCAGTCTAGATTAATTATTGAGTAAAAATTAAAGTGTAAAGACGTTAATGAATCAGTGAGTACTATTAGGATTTTTATTTTAATTGTACTTGTATTTACCTTCAGGTGTATCAGCTCTCATCTCTGAACTTTCATAGAGCCTGGTCTCAACGTCCGGAAGAATCTGTATGGCACGTTTATAGAATTGTATTGCCTCATACAATTTTCTGACACGCTCCATCTCCATACCACGCAAGAATAATTGCTTCGCCTAAATAATTGAAAGATCATATTTAATAATCTTTGCTTTTCCAATTTATTATACTTCATGCGAACGCGCGCAGCTTCGCCTGCGTATTTGCACCCTTAGGAGTGAATTCTAATAAGCCAGGAGATATATGTTCAATGGAATATTTCCATTCGTCACTTTATGCTGAATTCTGGAGGCATTGCGTGCAGTGGCGTAGTGAGGGAGGGGCAAGGGGGGGCATCTTGCTCCGGGCGCCGCTCATAAAGGGGCGCCTAACTATTTAAACATACATATGATATTGTATTGTGTTCGCCTGGGGGGCCCTGTAAAAATATTTTGTCCCGGGCGCCAGTTAAGTCCGCTACACCACTAATTGCGTGTTGAGTGACAGAACTCAACACCACGCTTTGCCTCAACACTAGAGCGAAGAAATGAAAATATAAAAGTAAATGTGAACCTAAAAATATTTTTTAAATAACCTTACCTTTTCCACATCATTAAGAGGTTCATCTTCTTTTGGAACTTCTGAACTACTAGACTGTCTCTCTTTTTCAGGTGATGGATTTGATTCCAGCTCTTGGTGCCATTGCTGACGAAACACTTCTAGTTCATCATGGACATCTTTTTTCTTAAACAGTAAATAATTATTATTATGTGATAAATATTTTTAATATCATTTTTAAAGTGGCATTCTACTCTTAAGTAATAAAATATTTGGAAGCCGTCCAAGAGGCTCAGCTTCAAATCTTGCTGCAATTTTTTATATATTTCTTATATATTTAATTTATTTCACTTTAAATAAATATTTTTTTCAAAATTAAAGTACATACTATTTTCAAAACTAACCACATTATTGACATGTAATTTGTCCAGTGCTTCAGTAGCTTCCAGCAAAGAGGGATTGGATGAAGAAGAAGAATCTTCTTGTTCTTCCCCCTCACAATCTCCGGCTCCTCCGGCACCAGCACCTGATCCCTGTGCAGTTTCCTATAATATGCATTATATTTGATTTTATCAAAATATAGATACAAAATTTATAGCCTTTTAATATTTATTAATTGCTTATATCTAAGACGAAGCAACACATTGTGCTGATAATAAAAACACAGTGGTATTGGTAAAAATCTCACCATTTTTTAAAAATGCTCTTAATATTTTTTATACAGTTAATTAATTAACTACGTTGAAATTAAATGACTAAACACATTTTCGATAGTCAGAATAATTTGTAATTACGATATTTTTGCAAATTTTCACAATAAAAACTTGCAATATTGACATTAATGATTTAATGTCAACTGTCTATTTATTGTTTATTGTTTTTATTTATGATTTCTAGGCGTACCAGTTGAGTAGATTGTATGACAGTTTCAAAAATGTTACTTTTTATAGTTTACTTAATTACTTATTATGTACCGCACTAAATCATCTCCAAGTTGATTATTGTGATTTGTAATGAATCCATCCTACTATAATTATAGTGTAGTGCTTATTTTGAATGTCATCTGTGCATGTAAGCGATTCGTAAACTTTTAAGTATTTAACATTTTTATTACGGTAACCTATCCATACCCGGTGAAGCTGTAAAGACTATCCCAGGTCAACAGCAGTAAAGCCAAATCGAAAAAAAGATCACCTATCTTTCACAAATCTTTTACACATATTCTGTATCTGTGCATTTGTTCTGTAAATCTGTAGCATCTGTAGTGCCATTTTCCTTTTACATTCATAGGTACTGTACTGTACGTATCTGTCTGTCATTTATATTTACTTAGTACCTACGTAAATTTATTAACATAATGCAATAGCATTAATAAATCATTAAATATTAAATTTCTTTTTAAGATGTAAATAGATTATAATCAAAAATTCAAAGAGTATTATAGTTGTTAAGATTTTAATTAATACTTCATCCCGCTAGATACTTAATCCAGCAAAATGGTAAGATTTACTTCAGTATGAGTTCATTCCATAATCACCAATCTATTATTTAACATTATTTTTAAGATTACATGTATAAAAATGTAACATTCCATATTTTCAATATTTTGTTAGATGCAATTCATGCTACTATTCAGTCGTCAAGGCAAGTTAAGGCTTCAGAAATGGTATGTAGCACACCCAGACAAGCTAAAGAAGAAAATAACCAGAGAATTGATTACCACTGTGCTTGCTCGGAAGCCAAAAATGTGCTCATTTTTAGAATGGAAAGATGTTAAAGTGGTTTATAAAAGGTAAATTTCAGCATAAATTGTCATAAGAAATGTACACGATAATATTTGTAATTTTAAAGCTATAAATACTATTACTACTAAAATTTTTGCTGAGATATTTATGCTAATACCAACATTTCTTTTTAGATATGCATCATTATATTTCTGTTGTGCAATGGAGCAGGAAGATAATGAGTTACTAACACTAGAACTCATACATAGATATGTGGAGCTTCTAGATAAATACTTTGGCAGTGTAAGTGTATACTTAGTTGCTTAAAATTTTCAAGTATAATCTATATCAGCTAAATAACTTGTTTGTATAAATGTACTAATCTCGGGAACAATTTGCTTGAACTTATTTGGTGTTTATTATGTGTTTATGGAGCACTAAATGTTTTTATTTACAATATACAATTATTGTTGTTTATGCCTAACTACTTTCAACAGGAAGTTAATTACTATCCAAAACCTCTAAATTAGTATTATAATGAGAATGCATGAGAATAAGAATCGCCACATGTCAGAGAGAACAGAGTGCAAAATATTACATTCCATGCATACCTCTTTTTGCTTTGTCCTCTGTCATTAAGATTCTTTGAACATGCCCTCTGATCTATTATCATTTTTACTATCTTTTTGAAGATTGATCAAGGTCTGTCCTTACCATTCACTTTTCCTTAGCATGCTGTTCAGTATATGTTCTCATTGTGGATTCAATCAGCTAAACTGGCTGACTGAGATATTGCATATATACAGCATTCATCTTTCTTTATTCTTCTTCAGTAATTTACATGTTTTGCTGCCACATAACAGTGTCAGTACCAACACTAAAGATGCACTGTGCTTAACTTCCAATGTCCTTATTTTAATGCTGCATGGGGAACAAAATATCTTAATATTAGCTTTGCTTTGCTTATTCTGTTATAAACAAGGTAGTAGCTAGAAACTAGAAATAAAAACTTGTTATAATATTCTTACATCTACACTGATCTTGCATAGAATACAAAATGATTCCTGAGATCTAATGTTTTATTTATATTAAAAAATATGAATTCTAAAATTTTCAATTTACATATCTATTAACTTACAAAAAATACATTCCAGGTATGTGAATTGGACATAATATTCAACTTTGAGAAAGCTTACTTCATTCTGGATGAGCTGGTGCTCGGAGGAGAGCTGCAGGAGACCAGCAAAAAGAATGTCCTCAAGGCGATAGCGGCACAGGATCTGCTACAAGAGGTCAGTAGCCAGGATAATGAACTTGTGTAAACTTGCCCATAACGTGAATTCTGTGTAGCTTTTTAGTCATAAATCATATGACAGTATTATTCTTGAAATATTTTACCTGGCAAAATATATCCGGAAATTCCTTATTAGGTTTTAAAAGAGAAAATCTTTTGAAAGGCTATACATCTGATAAAGGTCATAAAGCACTTAAAATGTTATATTTAACTTATAAAAAAATGTTGTCTTATATTGAATGGGACCATAATGCATCAATTGCAAGAGCTTTTAGTATAAAACAGGAAAATATTTTTTTTATATTATTCAATTTGAATGTTTTTATTTGTTTTATTAACGGCATGCATATTATTGCAATAACAAATTTTGTTAAACATTCATGTAAGATGACTAATGAATGACTTTTATAACTGAAGTCCCTTAATTTTTTTAAATTAATTAAAAAAATATATATAATATATATATAATATATATATTGCATCTGAGAATCGTAAATTTATATAAAAATACATAAGTTCCTTGCCCGAATCATTAAACTTTGTCCATACAGAAATTAATATAAGATAAATATTTAGAAAAACATTTTGTTGATGTGAGAATAACATAAAAATTTAAAAGAATAAAATAGTCTTGCCTAAAATCCAGTTAGTATTGCCTAAATTCAATTCCTTAAAAGAGTTTTGTTTTAATTAAATTTCTCAGTAAATATTTTTTATAATATATTTTTTAATAGCTATAAGTATTGTTAATGAAAGGATTGTCATTGGATAAGAGGACCAGTATGTAAGGACAGTGGCCTGTGTAGTAGTGCCTTTTTGTTAATATATGTTTGAATTTTAAATTAAACTCTAATTGGATTAATCTTGTATATATGTATACATTTTTGGTAACCTGAAATTTCATCCATCTAGGCTTAGATAAATGTATAATGCTGTTACTTTAAAAACAAATGTCTATTAAAGTAATGTCAAGAAAAAGGTTTTACTTGTGGTTTCCCCATGCCCATGACATAATCTTTGTATGGGTTAAATGACCACAAGATAAGTGGATATGTTGAAACAATTAATATGAGTTAAAATAGTATATTCCTTTCTTGATAAACAGACCATTTAATAAAGAAATAATTTATTAATTTGGAGCAGGCAAGTATTTCTTGATTAGAATGTTTAACCAAATAATTTTTTCAGCTTTATAACATTAGTATAGAAGTATAGACTAAAATATACTTGATTAATCCATTAAAAGAGATTCATGAATAGTGTGTAAAAAGCGTGAATATCAATAAACTCAATATCTCGGCATATTATATTGTAGGAGCACTGCCTTTTAGATATATGAATAGATATTATTATATCTCTCTATAAACCATATCTCTTATTGTATTGAATATTAAATATTCTATTGATGATAATAATAAAGTAGACAATGATATTTGTTAGAATAATTAATGTTTTTTTAAAAAAACATAATTAGTTGAATAACACAAAACTGAACTCAAGCACATATCTGTGACAACTATACATTTTCCAATTCTAAAAAAAACATAGAATATACTTCAAATTAATTTTAAAATATTAACTTTTGTCTATCTTCTCTATGCTTTATTGGCCAAAGCCTAACGAGTGACCCTAAGCTTTTTACCCCTTATGCACTGCACTGCTAATATTTCCCATTTTGGTGTGATGTATGCATGCTGGTGGCGGTTCAGGACCTGAACGATGGGCTGATACATTGATGACAACCACATATATACAGAACAGTATTGTATACTCACATAAACACTTTTACATGTTACTTATTAATATCTTAGATCTGAATATTTAGTTGTTAGTGAGGCTGACTGACTGTAAACGTGAACATGGGTGTGATTCCCACTTCGGGGAATGAATTACTTTTATTTCCACTGGTAATAAGACGAAGTGCGGCGTTGTATTCCTCCTACAGACGTGGGAAATGGAATGTTCTCCCTCTGCATACTCTATGGGAAATACAGCATAAATCTGAAAACAATAGTTGATTTTCTATTTAAAGCATTCTTTTTAGATTGTTAGTCTGTCAGTCACTTAGTCTAATTAGTTATGTAGTTGTCGAAAAAAAAATAGAAAACTTATTTAAAGTTTATTGCCGGTAGTGTAATATGATGTGTAAAAGAGTTTATGATTATCTGTTGTTTATGATATTAAACATTTTTATTGTCTGTAGAATAGAAAAAAACTTAATGCTTTCGCTTTTTTGTTGCATGTTTGCTATTGTATGTGTTTGCTCAATTTACTCTTGTCTTATTTTTTGAAATACTCTACAAAAACAAGTATTTTGCCATTTCATGTTGTCACTAAAACATTATTCAGACATTTTTATTTAAATAATTAGATATTTCATAGTATTAATTATTATTATTGTTTATTCAATACACACATCTACATATTATTACATAATATTTTACATGTAATTTAAAAGAGGTAGTTTGCCTAAGATTTAATTAAACATTTTTATTATTAAACATGCCCACATATTATATTAGAATCATCAGGCTTTAATTGAATAATATTCAGACATAAAAATCGAGCTTACTTAGATATTTTCTAATTAATGCTATTTTGCTTTCGATTTTAACTACAATTTATATTTTACTATATTATCTGTATTGACTCGGCTCATTGAAATATGCTTAGTATCTATGTAGCTTAGAATTTAAAAGTTATTGTGAAACGGACATTGATTTATAAATATTTTCTTTTTTAAATGAAAGTTAAAATATACTACAATGAAATGATAAAATTAAAACACATTATATATTTGTAAATCAGTGTCCTGTACTTGTATGTAAGTATGGCTGTCTGTGCATTTACTGTAATGGGTTGTCTAAATACATTGGTTTTAACTAAAACTTCTGTTTTCTTGCATGGTTCCAATCCCTTAACCTAACCTTACCATAATCTGTGGCATGATTTTATCATATATTATTTATATCATATTATTCTGAATACCATAGAATTTATTAATATTAAATTGCCTATGGTTTATAATCATGCTACAGTCTCCCTCATATCAATCAGAGTAAGAAGTGATGTCAATGCTTGAGGTGGTGGATTTGCATTAACACATTGACAGCATGCAATAAAAATTTAAAACCCTACGCCTAGTTACAAATTTGCGAATTTGTTCAAATATTTATATTAAAATTATATATTAAAGTTATTATTTAAAGTTTTGAATGATCTATTATGAAAGTTAGGTACAATGGAGTCAAAGTACACCAAGTAAATTTATGTAATTTTGCGCCTCTAATCGTAATAAATATTTTTTTTAATGTAAAATAAAACAAACTTAAGGCCCACTAATCTGTGGGTAGTACATGTTACTGTTACCTCACCGTGTGGGGCGTTGTGCAATAGGACGAGGCCGTCGACGGAGCCCTACGAGAGGTCGGACTTCTCTGAGCCCTGCCTCCAGCTGACGACGACGTGGCACCTTCGTGATAGTTCATCGAGTCAGCGGTTATTAAAGGACTTTCGAAAATTCATAAAAGTGTTTCATAAAATCATTTAAGTCCAGCGTTATACATATATAATTATTTTAATAACTTAACTTTTAAGTTAGGCCCTTTTGTGCGGCTTTTATCTTTATATAAAATCTTTACAGGGAACAGATTAAACTAAAAGTTTAACTGTCATGTGTGTAAGTCTTACAATCAAATTATTTCGAATTTCTAGCATCTATAAGTACAAGTTATTAATACTTCAGGTTGCTATAACCATTTGTATTTATGATTAAAATATTTACTTTTCATAACGTTTGTAATTCAAGTCAATTTGCAAATCTATGCATTATCGAAATGTTATTTATTTCTAGTTGCGTTTTTTTTCTATTTCATTTTTTATTTATTATTTTCTATTTTTCTTATCTTAAACTAAATATTACTATTCTCTCTTGAAACAACGACAATTTTCTTATTATTATTTATAATTTGTGTTTGTTAAATTTTATGTTGTTAACAGAAAATATTCATGTTAATTCTTTTCGAATTTTATTTTTAAATTAAGTTACTTAATAGTGCTTTGATACTAAAGAGTTTATATTCGTATGTAGAAGATATTTTATTATGTGAAAAAAAAAAATGATTTTTTTAAATAAATTAAACATTCCTTTTATACTATAGATAAATAAAACAAAAACATTATCCTATTCATGTGAGATCTCATTTAGAAAATTTTGCATGTAATGTAAGTCTTGTGTGTACAATTATAATCAATAGATTTTGTAACTACTGACTAGTAAATACTTTTGTAACTAATTACTATATATTTCAACTAATGTGTGTAATGATTTATATTTTTCTGATAAATATAAAATTTTATTATCTTAGACTGCATTTTAAATTTGCAAAAATCTTTATTTTATAATACATTACTTTTTAGCAAATATTTCATTCATTAAATGGTAATTTGAATAATATAATTTTAAACATGTTTTAATGAAATTGCATTTTTTGTTTTGTTTAAACATAATATATTAATAAATAGGCATTTCATTCTATGCCGATAAGCGATAGCTCGGCTAATATGGCCACGAGCGACACTGGCTCAGTGATGACCCCTTGTTGCAGGAGGAGACCCCGCAGGGCTTCTTCGAGGACCACGGACTTGGGTAAAATGGTCTACTGCAAGAAGAGTTTTAAAAGAGGTAAAGAATACATATTCACAATTGTAATCATTAAATAATTAATTATATAGATTTACTAATAACTACTGATATAATTATTTACATATGTTCAATAAAATGTTTACATTTTTATAATATAAAATAAACATAAATATGTATTCTTTTTCTTCAAGTTATTATTGTACTACTAATTCACAATTTCTTATAAAATGTTCTATTTAGTATTTTTTTAAAGTAATAATCGTCGAAAATTATAAACTTTGATTTTCACGTATTATGTATGCTTGTTTATTTTGTCCATATATTATATATTTTAATAGTAATTAAATTAGATAGTTCTTCATAAATGATCAAATATTTATTGTAAGTTTCTGGGCAGAAATAGCACTTAATTTTTTTTCATACAATCTGTGGCACTTTATAATAGATTTGGAAAATAAATTATTTTGTTTATTCTTTTTATTTTTACGAGCAAATTTCAAATATTGTGCCAAAATATACTAAACCTTTCCTTACAGAGGCTTTATATTTAAAAAATATATATAATATTATGTAATTGTTATAAACAGTTTGTCAATTTTATCATCCAACCCAGCAAAGTAATATTTAAATTGGCTCTAAGTAAATTTAAGACTGGTTTTAGGATCTATTTTCAATATGTATAGATTATAATCTGCATTTATTTGTTGTTTAAGCTAACACACTCACATAATATGATCTCTCATATCTAAATCCATATCCTTTACAGTTGTCCCTAACAAAAAGAATATGCTGGCCTAAGTACTTACTATTTCCTAGGAGTTTACGCATAAATTGTATCGTTACTATTTTTAAATAAACTATACTATTAATATTACGATGTTTTATTAAAACAAACAAAAAAATTGTTATATAAAATTTTATATATTTCCAAATATAGTTACAAAATATTTGTTTCTTACAATAATATCTTTTTTTAAACATACATCAAAAAGACCTTCAGTCTTGATTAAGAATAGCTCATAGCGTTTATTTCATAAAATAATAATAATTATTAAATTAACCATAACAATGTTGATACACATGCATATACCGGCACTGTGGTTTTACTTAAAATTAAAATAATATAAGGTTAATATGAATAAAATTACTATAAAAAGATTAAATATTAAAATGTGAAATATTAATTATCGCTGGCAGATTTAGCTTCAGGAGTGGACTTCACCTTTTCAGCGGTGGTGGGTTTCGTGGTGGGGTCCTCTGAAGGTTGCTCATTGGTCGCAGGTTCAGCCTTCTCTTGAGGTTTAGATGCTTTAGCGTCTTCGGTCTGTTGCTGCTCGCTGGTTACTTTAGCGAGATGCAAGGCGGCGAGCAACGCTGTTACATATCTGCGAACGTCCAGCTCTATTCCTGATTAAACCAAAAAAGATTGTTATTTTTAAATTTAAATGTAAGGAGGATGACAGAGAATGGAGGAGGATTACAGATATATTATTAGAATAAATGTAGACAACCGTAATGCTGGTTTTTAAGAGGCTAAGGCTAATATGTAGCTGTTGAAGGAAACAATTCTCGACATCCGTATCCAAACGGAAACAAGCAAACGGAACTCAAGTTTGAAAGGCAAATGATATAATAAGATAATAAGAAACCAATTAAAAAAATAATAAAATTTAATTAGAGTTAAAAATCCAGTACAAAACATTTATATTTGATCAATGTGTTATTGTTTACAACATGTGCAAGTGCTACTTCACTAGTCTCAATACTAACCGCTGTCTCTCAGTTGGTTGACCCTCACAGAGAGGTTGGCCCACACGCGGCGCGCCGCCACCGCACTCAGGCGCCCCACCGTCTGCACGGTGTGGAGTGCCGGGTCACTCTCGGCTGCTACTATTTCGGCACCCACGGCTGTTAAATTTATATGATGTACAATTACAAATTCTATTTTATTTTTTATTATAAGATATGGTAAAGTGGAAGTGGATTCATTATTTTTCTAAGACTTCAGAATATGGCACAACGCCTGCTAAACACAGCTATTCTTAAAAGAGAAAAAGAAGAAAGAAAACATATATTTTAAAGAATTAATGTCAACTAGTATGAAGTATATAGACTGGGAACATAATTCTATTTATTACATCATCCTCATTGTTAACAGTTCACGACATTAATTTGAATAATTTTCGTAATAACCTCTAGTTTTACAATAATGATTAACTTAATCTTTCTATTAGCTTTACATGAAAGTCTGCTTCGTCGTAGTTGCAAGTCTTATGGACCATCATTATTTAAATCTTCGTTAAGAAGTTTATACTTATTTATTGTTAGAATTATAATAATATTATATTATGTTTTTTTGCATAAAAAATTCTATACAAATGATCTAAAACATTTTTAGGTAGTGCTATATTTTTTTTTGCCTTGTGAGTTATCGACAGGATGCGCGGATGGCCAAGCAATCTAAATTCTTATAACTTTAATCATTGTATACACGATATTCACATTTAATTACGACAGAAAATTAATGATTACTATAATTATTTATAATTGAAAATATATATAAGATTTGTTATTATATTTACATAGTTAAAATATTTGACAAAATTCCTATTTTTAATGAGAAATCTTATATCTAAATCACCTATTAATTAAAATAGTAACTAAAACAAGTTGCTATCGAAGTTAAAAGTATTACAATTGTTCATCATCATAACTATATGAAAAACACTGTTAGCTCACCAAGTTCAAAATTTAATATATTAAATAGAATATCTATTTCAATCTAAATTATCATACCTAGTTATTTGAAGGTCCAATCAATATTTAATACCGTATGCATGTAAAATTGCAACGACAAAAATAAAAACAAACGCTGAACAGGTTTATTTTAAACAACTTGTAACAGTTACAAGTCGTACAAGTTCTTGTAACAGAATGTTGTTTTTTTGGTTCCCAATAGAACTATGAAGCGTGGAGAAGGCAAATGTACGTAATATTTAATAAAAGTGAGGATAGCGCCAGCTATGACTGTAAACGCGACAGGTAGTGGGTTCGATTGCACTTGAGTAATGAAATATTTAACAATTTCATTTTTCACTCTTAAGTACCGCCACTCAACATGCAATGCCTTAAGAATTTGAAGAAAAGTGGAGAACGGAAGTATCTTAATGAGAACGGAGTGCCTTAACACTAGGTTCCCTCTGCCTACCCAGCTATGTATGTGATACAGTTAAAGTTAGAAAAAAAAATACTTAAACGCTGTTATTAAACAATGACCTTGCGCATTTCGTTACGACGCGACGCTACGGCAGGTTTTGTAAGGCGTAAGTAAGAATAAATTAAAACGCAATAACATATCGACGCTATCAATAATTATATTAAGCCTGTAATCACTGATATACTTATACTTCATTTTTTATCTAGAATATTCGTAATTATGTAGAATAACCTTCTAATTGAAGGCATCGGGTATTATTTTTATGGTAGCAACAAGACAATCACAGTAAAAATTATCGGGAAAAAACTGACAATATTTTAATATTTTTACGCTGTTTCTAATGTGGCGAACGGAGTGTCTTAACACGAGGTTCCCTCTGCCTACCCTGCTATATGCGGGATACAGCGTGAAGCTGAAAAAAAAACAGTCATGTAACATATGCTCACCATTAGTTTCTTCCTGTGTAGGGGGTAGATAGTGATTCAACAATTGCATAGCATACGAAGCACCAGTATCGACGCTGGTCATGGCCTTCTGTCCGTAGGCAGTCGTGAGAAGAACATTGGCTTTAGCCCATGTCAGCTCTTTGAGAGACTTCACACGCTGTTCCGCCACGTCCTTAGCGCCGTACACCTGTTGGAAATTCACCTATTTTTATAATAGGAAATGTTCGTATTAGCATGCAGTCTGTTAGTGTATTTAAGGCTTATTGTTATTATTATTAGAACTTTATATTATTATTATTATAACTTATTTACTATATAATTTTTATGGTATTTAAATTTAAACAAGATTAAAGTCAATAAATATATTCAGAATTTCTGAATTCTGTAATAACAGTATCCAGCTTAATACTTCCACACGATTTCGAGATAATATAGGAGATAATGTTAAATAAGAATTGTTAATTTAAAACTAACCAAATAATTATCTACCTCACAAACACGAAAACCTTAAAAAAACTAATTATACAATAATATTTCACAAACTGTAAAACAACAATCAAATTCAAACGCCAAAACCAATCATAAACAAGAAAAGAATTAAGGTCGCTCACGACCACAACATTAGGTACTACAATAGCAACAGGTTTATAGCACCAAGTCACTGCATGGACCATGGTAGATGTTCGAGAACTGCACCTTGAGAATAGCTCAGCCATAAGACTTTGTTTATGTTGTAACTTGTGTATAGATTTTAGATTATATTATATCTAATTTTGAGAAAATAGGTGAAAAGTGCAATACAGCATCCAATATATCACCATCACTCAGTTTTCTCTATTTATTTTATTATGAAATTGCAAAAATAAAAACAACTAAAGTTAGAAGTGTTCGGTACGCCAGGTCACCATCAGGTGTTTTTCCATTAAAAAAAAAACGTCTATTAGATTCTACCCCAGATCCCTTACAAAAAGAAGCATGTTGTGAAAACCTATATTGAAATTACTGCAGTAGCGGTTACGTACATGTACTTACAAGTACTTACAAACGAATTTGTAACAGACGAATGAACAGAAATAATGGTCGCCTTTGTTTTGGCATATCATACCTAAGTACTTGTCTTGTTATTATTTTTTATTCAAAGTTTATAAATTATGTTGTACGTAGAAACAATAAAGTTCCTAAATAAAACTTGTCTAAATTTAACTTGTAACCTGGCTTATTATCACAGCATAAGATTAATAAAAAGTAGTTACTTTATGAAAACATAAAAATAGACAGTTTTTTTCATAAAAAGTGATTTACTAAGCTATTTTCTACCTTGTATAATAAAATCATATTGCTATTACCTATACATCCTTTTTAATTTTAGATATAAAAAATATTCCTAAATGCATCCGCCAACGGGAACCTTCTAGATATGGTACATAATACGAAGGTTCTCAAATTCCGGTTCAATGTCCGTCAATCACGTACTATCACGCGTAGTGATATGATATCTTATCACACCGGCATTGTCACCCGAATATAGTAGAATAGAATGGTTCAAACAAAAGTTCATTTTTTAATGCAACAGATATTTTATCTTTATCAAATATCCTCTTAGTAGACACTAGTCAGACATCCTTATGATAATATAATTATCATAGTATTTGATCACAGACTACCCTACAAAGTGTAAAAAATATACCACGACATTTTTCTACATTCAAGATAATATTTATTATCTTCTTTTCTAAGGCCATTATTAAGGCACAGGGGCGCAAGCGTGCGACTGTAAACGCGACAGGTTGTGAGTTCGATTCCCAATTTGAGGAAAATTAAATATTTAATATTTTTACTTGCTTCTGACAATAAGGACGGCATTGAGTTCCGCAATGCCTCGAGAATTCGGCGGTAAGTGGATAACAGAAATGTTTTAATGGGAACAGAGTGTCTTAACACTAAGTTTCCCAGGTTCCCTCTGAAACTATTATTGCAATTTCCGAATACAATATTTTTAAGCATTATATTCGTCTTCTAAGAATAATGAGTAAACTAAATACAAACAAACACGTGCAAGGGAATATGAATAAGCTATGTAAATATAAATGTGGCTTTGCAATTCTGCCTGAGGCGTATCACGTCCACCATCAACACAAATGTAACGATCTCGATATAACTGTCGGAAAGGTCAATTCAAAAATGTTATATACATCAAATTATATAATACTTAGTTTTTTTTATGTTTCGCATATCAACATTTTACGTAACAGAAGGAAGGTAGGTTCGTTTATTAGAATCGGGAAACACCTGCATTATAAACAAAAACTCTTAATTATCGCGTTTAATAAGCATAGCGTGTTTGAAATAATTCAGTTTCTATTCGTTCGTTCGTTTTGCCCTGGCACAAAGACAAAGCTAGAGTGCCGCCACTCAAAACGAAAGCCTCAAGATATCAGGCGGAAAGCGGGAACTGAGTGTCTTAACACTGTATTTCCTTTGCCTAGCCTGGAATGTGAGGAATACAGCGTGAATCTGACTTTTTGTTTGTTTAAAGTTATCTTCTTCTTCTTCTTCTTCCTGGCAGGCTTTGTTTAAAGTTATCCTAGTACTTAAATTACAATTCCTATTGAAAATAACATATGTTATTATGCGAACATAATTTATATTAGCTTAGCTAGGTTTATATTGGCTTCTCCTAAGCAACATTTATCTTTGTGATGTCGTCATCAACCTTTATTCGTCGTAAGATTATATTTCATATGCACTTAAATCAATCAATAACAGTTTAGATATAGCGGTGTTAAGATGTCAATCTTATCTATGATTGCGTCATAGATTCAATTAACTAAGTTACATGATAATGTATAAAGGTTAAACTGTTTTGAAATTAAAATAAGAATTATATTTTAATTAATTGTTAACAAATATATATTTATCGTGTATGTCCTGGTTAAGCGACAATCAACGCGTTTCTCTAAAATAATCTATAAAGGAGGCGGCTACTTATGTCGTCATCTTTAAAATAACATAAGAAAATGGCGGGATAACATTAAAACTATTAAAAAACATCAAGAAGATAGAAGAAAAGAAGAAGAAGATGCCCGTATATCAAACGTGCACCTACCTATCTACGCAAATAAGTCTTTGCCATAATAGTACGCGAAATAAAAAAAAACTATTAAAAACAACATATAAACCAGTTACAGCTTAAAACTGTTTATTCAATTCGTTCTATATTTAGAATATCTTCATAAAAATATTTCGTAATGTGCTAAGCATTAACGCATACAGAGATGTATGAGTTAATGCTAAAGTCATTATATAGATATGTCGAAATTGTTAGCTTTATATATGCAATAATAATTACAAAATAACTCAACTCCAACACCAGTTTGTGTTGCAGTTTTTAAATGACCACAAATAATTAACTTCTTGATAATATTTGAAAATTAAATGTAGAAAAGTTTGCAATTTTACAAGTTTTGAGAAAATAGTTTTCGAACTTGTCGATTTCCATTCTGAATACGTAATATTTTTTTCTCACACCATAAACGCAGGGTAGATAAAGATAAAACTTAATAATTATATTCCCTACATACCGTCATATATAAACAAAAAAAGATCAGAGACCCAAAAATATATTTAATATGTTAGTGGGATTCGAATATAGAACCATCACTTTCACAAATGTACCACTAAGATATAAAAATAAACAATGGCAGATGTAAGTAATGCCTATATGAAAAGAAAGTATTTTACAATGGTCTAATATGTGTATATGACGGTATGTAGGGAATATGCATTTTTTAGTAAGTATAATATGCTCGAAATAAAAAAAAAATGTGATTTTTTTTCTGTCTGGTAAATCTAAATGAGGCCATCCATCATGGCGTAGTTCAAAGGCCTACACGAAAAGTCGTAAATATTTGAATCTTCAAGTAAGTATATCTTATATCTTGTCTAGCCTAAAATGTTTGGTTTGGAAATTATAAATATGAAAATTATGTTTTACATATAGTGAAACTTTCTTTGTCTATATTTAATAATGCTGAAGATAAAAAAAATAAAATAAATGAATTGCTTTCCTATATGCAGCAAATTTAAATATGCATTTAAAATAGTATAGATTGTTTTGTTCACCTGATTCTAACATTTAACAAGTAAGTTTATTTTAGAATTGTTATCAAGTCGAGCAGCCATGACATCATTTACAAGTACAAAACAATGGTTACAAAATAATTTATCATTAGAGCTTCTTAATCTGCTCTAATCTATCTATACACATATATTTATATTTTATATACATTTTATTAGCTTCCCACTCATCACAATACACATTAAAAATACTATTCTCCATTTTCTGCCACAATTCTGAACAATGACTGTTGATTAAAGGAACTGAATGCCGCAATGTCTCTCAACAGTTTCAAAAAAAATAGTTAATTGCCCCAAGTGTGGTTCGAACCCACAACTATCACATTCACAATTACAATTAAATTCACACCACAATGTGGAAAATCAAAATGTATATATCTTTGTTTCAATACAAATCAATTTAACATAACAATTTGTTATTTTCTAATAGCAAACTTGGCAAGTGGTTTTTGTATAAGATAATTTCTTTATTTATATGTATTTTGTATCTTCTCTCTCTTTTTGACCTTATAATATAAATACATTTGTGTAAATAGTTTGTATATGATTGCCAAACACCTTCATATACTCTATTTAATTGAATAAAAAAAAATACAAGTATATTATAGCCTAACTATTTTAATTTTTAAAACAACAACTCACAACCATCAAATTAATGATAAAGCATAAATTTGATGGTTGTGAGTTCTATCTCCTTTCAGGGTTATAATTATATTTAAGTTATTTTACCCTGCTCTGATAGACAAAGCTTTGTTTAATTCCACCACTCAATATACAATGTCTGATTCTAAAATTGTCTTGTCTTTTCTGTCTACCCTGCTATGTAAGAAAAAATGTAAAGCTGAGAAAAACAAATCAAAATTCTTAATAATTTCCTTTTTTAATAATTATGAAAATCAAAGCAACTAACCTTATTTAATTGTGGTGCTATTTTAGCAAGCATAGCCTGTTTAGTAGTTTCTACTATCACTTTTGGTTGTTCAGTTACGAGTGGAACTCTGCGTTCTAGTTCATCAATTGCTGCTGCCACTTTAGCATCACCTGCTGCAAGTGGTACGGCAACGAATGGAGCAGCTGTAGCCGCAGCTAAAGTTACGCTAGTCTCTGCTGTGGATAGTGCCCATTCAAGTAATGAATGTGCTCCTGAAACAAAACTAGGATTATATATTTTGAAATTAAATTACATATTTTACACTTCAAATTAAGAAATGCATACTGCATTTGAAAATTTCCTTATTGTTAAAAAAATATATAACATTTTGAAATATAACTTCAGGCTATTTTTTCTTTTTCTTGAGGCACAGTTGATTATAAGTGCAATGGCTTTAGATTATATTTCCAGTTGATGGGATGGGATACCATTCCCTGGTAACAAGAGAAAAAACAAAGGCATGTTCTGCCACATTACATTCAATGACCCGATAACTAGGCGAAAAATAGGAAATGGAGTGCTGAATTATATCTAATTACATTATATAGCATAGCAACTCACCCTTTACTCTTGTGTACAAAGCTCCTACATGGCCAACTGCTGCTTCTATTGTTGGCAAAGCCATAACCTTCTGTACTGACTGAAGCTGAGCCATGCCAGGTGCTGATCCAACATCTGTCGCCATCTGAGAAGTATATTGTATTGTAAAACTATTTAGATATTTATTAAATATATATAAAATTTTTACAAATACATTTAAATTACAATATTAATTTCGCTCGTCGTGAATGGCTTATGAAACAAAAAACATAATTAGCTTATAAAAAAATAAGAGGGTAGAAACATATTTTAGTAAAAAAATTCTAGAACAATATACAGTTTAGATCAATTTGTTACTTTCAACGTTTAATACGTATATAATAACATTATTACATGAAAGTTATAACGATTTGCAACCGGAAAACCACTAATAGTCATTACAGCCGATGAGAAATTAGAGATTTTTTGTTGTTTCTTTTACATACCTTTAATATCGCGAATAAATTGCTGCGCTTCCTACTTTAGAATATAGTTGTTATTTTTAAAATATAATACAAAATCGACTAGAGGACAGTACAAACTGCAAAAGTGGACAAGTGCAATAGAAATGCAATTTATAATGAGAATGTCGAAAGATATCACGTACTTGCGTATTGAAATAAATTGAGTAAATGAATTACTTATTCGTCGCCAAAGAGTATTTAAAGAGGAGTGAACGAATGAGCTGAGAAATATAAATGAATGGAAATTTGACTAGTTTTTAATCTGTGACATTTTAAATGAAAAAAATACAAACTTATTATTACATTTTTTAAAATTATTTTTAGTTTTACTAATTATTAATTTATAATACTCAGGTATACAACAATATATAGCACATTTTTATATTTTTGATTTATGTATTTATTTGTTATTTCTTAAATATTATAATAAGTACTTTTGTATTTTGGACTTTGATCCATGATGTGTCTTTAGATATGGAATATTCATACTGGACCGTGAGTTGAGTCATATTTTAAATTAGCAACAGTATTTATTATGATGCAATTTTAAACTAATTTAGTATGATAAGAGATTACTTAGTACTCCAGTAGTATATAATCGTAACATCACAAAAATATATCCAATATTTTTGTGATGTTACGATTATATATATTTATATGAATACATTACTTATTTCTGTATCAATTTATTATTATTTCTATTCATTAAAATAACATAATCATATCATGATCAAAGTTCAATTATACATTATAATTGTTTTCAATTACTTGGATATGCTTAGAACAAATAAATGCAACAAGTGAAATGACTACGTTTAATGTATGTGTTGTTAAAATAACGAAAAATAGTCAAAAATCTTAATTTTTTGCTTGTACTATTAGCCAGAAAATATAAATAAATGCCTTTTTTAACTTAATCCCAGCAGTGGCTACAGTGGCATAAGGGTGCGAATGAAAACGTGATAGCTTGTGGGCTCGATCCTCACTCGGAAATGAAATACTTAATATTTTCATTTTCTCGCTCTGGTAACGAGATAAAGTGCGGCGTTGAGTTCCGCCTCCAGAATTCGCCGAAAAGTGAGGAACGCAATAAATGGCCTATATAATAACATTTTGTAACGATGAAAAATAAAGACTGTTAAATGGTATTCGTCAAAATGAACCATCGAAAGCAACGGCTAAGGGCTCCAGACACCCATAACCCATAATAATTAATAATAGTTAACACAATAAAAACACGTAATCTGTGCGTCTTGGCCAACATAGTCATAAACAAACATTGGATATGCGGAAGGAGCTGGATGCTGATTGGTCGACGCGGCCCAGTCAGATTGGTTTGACAGTATTGGTCAGACGTGGTTTACACAATAATCCGGGCTTGGTCCGCAAACATTTGCGATGTCTTGGACAAGCGATGTCGTATTGGAGTTCTTGGAACATTATCGGACCGAACAAATGATATGGGACCCAAAACACCCGCTGCACAGGAATCGGAGCGAGATCAACGATGCGTGGCTTCGAATCCAAAATAATCTAAGCGTTCATTGCTCGGTTACAGATCTAAAAAAGAAAAAAGAATCTTTAATGACATCATTTCGATTCCATTTGGCTAGGAAAAGGAAATCGCCAAACGATTATCGAATTATTTGGTTCGCATATCCGCTCATGGAGAGCTTCTTGGGCGGGAAATACGAATGTGATAATAGTGTTCAAACGGATCATGAGGTAAAATATACGTATATTGTATATACATACGTATTTATTTTGATTGAATGAATGGACGTAATGCAAAATATTTTAAAACATTGTATTTTTTTTAATTATATTGTTTTCTTGAAGCATCAATAAAAATATTTATGGCTTTGAAGATTAAAAAGACATAGTTAATATTTATGATAATTTCAATAACTAAATTAGATTGAGGCAGTCGTGGCACAGCGGCACAAGGGTGTGACGCGACGGTTGTGGGTTCGATCCTCACTCGAGGAAGTGAAATATTTATTTACGTTTATATTTCTATTTCTTCGCTCTGGTGTCGAGACAAAGCGCGCCGTTGAGTTCTGACTCTCAACACGCAATGCCTCCAGTATTCGGCAAAAAGTAGGGAATGGAGTGTCTTATCACTAGCTTCCCTCTGCCTACCCTGCTGTGTGCGGGATACAACGTGAAGCTGATTTTTAAATTAGTTAGAATTAATTTGAAATTACCATAAGTCGCTAACTGTCACCTCTATTTTCTAAAACGTTATTTTCATGTGAGTTTTAATGAAAAAAAATAAGTTATAAAGATAGTTTTATTATATTTACAGTACGATTCAAACAATAGTTGTCAAAATACACCATTTAAACAGGTGAATATAAAACGCAAAATTAAGAAAAATAGCGTTGAAACCGAATATGGTAAAAATGAATTGGTGGACGCAGTGGATTTGCTGAAGTCTCCTACCGATTCAAAAAAAGATAGAGACGAATACGATTTATATGGGCAGCTACTAGCTAAAAAATTACGAAAATTAGACGAGCGACAACGAGATATCGCCATGCACGAGATCGATAATATAATGTTTAATATGAAAATGCATAGCACAGGAGCTCAGCCAAGGAGCTATACATCATCACCAACTCCAGGAACAAATAAAATTAAGACACCTATGTTTCTTGTCCAACAACACGAATCTTTCGAAGAGGAAAATATTCCTTTTCAGGAAAATCAGCATACTTAGGTAATACATTATGTTATAAGTGTAGGTATGTAAAAGACAATAGGGCTGGACTCAATGATATCATATATTTGTAAATTATACTTAAGATCTGCGGTTTTTAGTGAAATGTGTCTCAATTATTATATAAGATTTTTCTATACTATATTTTTTTAAAAATACTATTATAAGCGGTAAGGTTAGCGAAAAATGCTGTTGTTTACTCACTTGTTTTATATTACTGATACTAATCACGCACAAAAATGTTTTTCGAGAGCTAAAAAGTTATTTTTTAGCTTTAAATCTTATTCGCGCCTTCGCCTTTTTCGTGATAACTTATAATACTATTATGAGACGTTTTAGGAAAGTTAATAAACATAAGATTAATTTTTTCATATATACATATATTAATGTACAAATAAAATATAGTATTGTAGGATGATACCAATACAGTAGAATATTATTACGTTATATTTGGATAGATTATTTTTATTTATATTAGTTGTTATTCGTGTATAAATGTATATTACAAAAATTAAAAAAAAAATTGTACAACATAATATAATATTGTTGTTGTTTTTATTCTTTATGTACAGAGTTCTGATCGTGCTAGTTCACCACTAATCACTTCGCCAATGTGACGTTGAATGGAGAACACAAAAAACAAAAACATACAAAATACATACAAATTTTATTTGATCTTTAACAATAAAAGACAGATTACGAGCATGAAAAGGGGGTGAGATAAATTTTTAAACGTACTGTGGTCATGGTTTAAAAACTTATTTTAAACTTTAGACTTTGATTGTAACCACTTATGTATTTTTTAATATAGACTAATATCTTTTCCTCAAAACTGTTTTAGAAAAATCTATTAGTATTGTTATATGTCTGATAGTCATTTTAGATATTAAGATTATTATCGTTGTAAGTATATAAATTATTTTCCTATTTATTACAATAAATTATTCGGTACATCAGGTA
This sequence comes from Heliconius numata, assembly GCA_016802625.1. Lineage (NCBI taxonomy): Eukaryota > Metazoa > Arthropoda > Insecta > Lepidoptera > Nymphalidae > Heliconius > Heliconius numata. The sequence continues at coordinate 1,108,909 of JAEBDU010000061.1, read as the reverse complement.
TTTCCATTAATTAATATAATCCTTCTTTTCCTCTAATAAAACAAAATAAAACAGGTTTTGTAAACATTACGTATGGTACATATAAATTACAATGTTAGTAAAAAGTTTTATTGAAATTAATAACAAAAAAAAGAGAATATTAAGAGTCCTTTATTTTAATAGTTAGAATAAGCATTTTTATGCATATGAAGGTATTTATTTATGCAATTATTGATTGAATATAGAGCGCATGAATTGAATTACATTCAGTCGATACTTTTGTTTTTTCATCTGGCAATGTCTCATTGTAATTATTTTGACATTTTTGTGTGTAATAGTGTTGTATTTTCACAAGTTTTGAATAATCGAGTTTTTATTATTTCTGCCTTTGATTTGAAATTGAATTACCGACAGAGATCGCTCTTGACATGTGCTCAAGAGCTTGAATTTGAGTGGAGTAAGAATATTTCACAAAATTTTATAAAATCTAGATACTTAGAGCGTTAAGAATTCACTATTAAGCATAAGGAATCATTAGTATTTTTAGTACAAACAATCGATTTTAATAAAATCGTTAGTATTTGCCTTTTCTCGATAAGTACATCTCTATCCATATTACTTGTTGATGAATGTCAAATGACATTTGACCAAAACAACTTAACCAGTGCAGCTGATCGTGAAAACATTCAAAAATGCAGGAGACATTTTGGAATATATATATTTAAACAATAATTGGAATGATTTAGAAAGTCGTCATGGCTACTTTGATAAAAGAAAAACGGCGAGATGTATGTATTATTTTAATATGTCATAAACGAACAAGATTGGCGCATTAATTTTTTGACTGGTAATTAATAGAAACAAAGGACTAATATAGGACTATTTTCTTATTATTCTATTAGTATTTTTGAATTTTCCGTACACAGTGTTTTGGTGTTACTAAAAAGTAATAGTTTAAAAAATATAGCTTTCTGAAATACAAAATATAATTCAAAGTTTTTAATTTAAGGTCAACAAGGAAATTGAAATAGAATGTAAATTTATATTTTGGGTTAAAATCACAATTTACCGTTTATTTAATAACGCGTTTTTGTATAAAGTTTATTACTTAAGTTGATTACTAATAGAAACGATAAAAATAATTATTTAATATTGTAGAAAAAGAAGACTAAAAGCAAAAATATTACAAAAAAAGAGCAAGAACCAGAGCAATTATTTGAAGATAAACCAATTTCAGTCACACCCTGTGTTATACATGAACAGGATACCATTATTCCGGAGGAAGGAACATGTGAAGCGGTAATAGAAACCGATGATACAGATGAAAAAACCACTTTAGTTGTTGAACCATATGTTGAAGAAGTAGAAGAAAAGCTTGAGGAGAAAGATGAAGAAGAAATTGAAGAGAAAATAGAACCATCGGCTCCTGTTCTTCAAGAGCAGGAATTTGTATCATATCCAGTTCTTGTTGAAGTGGTAGAGGACAAGCCTAAAGTGAAAGGTATTCCGATGCCATTGGAGGAAGCTATACGATTGTTTGGAGGAAAGGAAATTGCTGAAGTTAGAGTGATTAGTGAACAAGAAGAAGCTAATGTAGAGGCTGGCCCTCAGATTCAGCCAGATCATCCTTTGGTAGACTATTTATCAACATTTAGGTATTATGTGTCTCTTTAACTTAACATTGTACTCCACACATAACAGCAAAGGCAGATGGAGCCACTTCATTCTTGACATTATTCCCAATATTCAAGATGTTGCATATTGAGTTGTGGAGCTTAATGCCACACTTTGTCTTCTGACCAAAAGAATGATATGTAAATAATTTATTCACAAAAGTGAAAAACAAAATTACTGACTGACTGTAAAAGTCACAACTGTGGCACCTTTTGAAAACCATCCACTCTAGCCATTAAGCGATAATATATTTTCATCATTAATATCCATATCCTTCTCCAAATGTTCTCGAAATGTTTCCTTTCTCCAAGTGGAAGTTGAACACACAATAGTCATATTTACAATCAAATTGTGTGCATCTGTATTATGATGGCCTTTACTGTAACTAACAAATGATTTTGTCACTGCTTTATTTATAATAAAAAAAAATTTTTTTAGGTCTTCATTAAAAGCTGTAGAGCGTGAGCGGAATCGGATAGCAACTGGTTACGTTGAAGAAGAAAAGTCTAGATCAAATCTATGGAAAGTATACAAACGCACAGTTAACGTATCAGAGAAGTGTTCGTGCGGATCTCCAATAACTTTCCGAGCCACTTTTGACGTTGCTAACTTTGATAAAGAGAGGTTGCCGGCTGCGAGAATGCGCTTGGAATCCTTGTTGCGAGAGGTCGAGGAGTCATATTGTCATCATCAGCATATTACTCTACAAACGCATTATGACGTAATTTTTTTATTATGTGCATTTTTATTAGTTTTATACTAACATTGTTTAGGGACATTGCATATTACGCGGTGGAACTCAATTAAATAATATCTAAAAAAATAACATGCTTTGTCTTGTTACCAGAAGAAATGTGGAATGATAATAAGTCTTTACATATTTAAATTGTTGTTATACATTTAGAAAAAAAATACTTTTTACATAATATATATAAATTTGAACATAGCAGGATTTGAATATGCGCCCTATGTACAGAACAGAACTAAATAAATGAATATATATTTTTTTTATTTCTATAATAATTTTCTTATCACACACAATCACTTTTTATGGCGACAGGTTGACGAATTACTCTACGACATCCTACAAACGCACAAAGACAATGTGAAAGAAGCATTATTTCTCATATTCCAAGCTATGAGGCTAAGTGACGGTGCCCCTGAAGCTTATTCCCAAGCTCTGCAACGCTGGGCCTGTATACTCTCCACTTCTCTGTTGGAGGAGGAGAGTGATGATTCACTTAGCTATTTATTGTTCTTCCTTCATAATATATTTAGGTGAGCGTGACTTTTTTTAAAGTTTTATTTTGTTTTTATTTTGATATTAATTGTTGTATGTTAGTCATGATGTATTATCATTTGTCTCTATGTTATATTATAGCTTAAGGATGATAAATTTACGTTGTTTTAGTCCTAGCAATTACGATAATTGATAATTGTTGTAAAGCAAGCAAGTGGTAAAGCATTTTTTTCTAAATTGTTGGTACATTTGAGGTCACCATGGGCTGTCACAAAAGTGTAACTGTAAACGTAACGGTTGTGGGTTCGGGTCCCACTCGAGGCAATCGAATATAATATTTTCATATCCTTGCTCTGGTAACGAGGCAAAGCATGACGTTTATTTCCGTCATTCAACACGCAATAGATCCTAAAAAGTTGGCTGAAAGTGGGGAACGAAAGACTGACTCTTAATGAGAACGAAGTATCTTAGTACTATGTTGCCATGTTATTTCTGCCTAGCCTAGCTCTTAATCTGTTTTGTGTAGGATACAGTGTGAAACTCCAAAAAACAGTAAATAACGAATTCAATTTCAGGCAAACTCGTTCAGTACAATGGGCCGGAAGCGTTCTCAGTTTACAAGTCAACGATATGAGCTCTGTCGCGAGGTTAATGGGCATATTAGAGGTTATATTGACAAGGCCTGTGTTGGAACCTGCACAGGAATGTATAGAGGGTAAGATTTTGTTAGGATTTTTTTCACGCTGTATCTCGCACACAACAGAGTAGGCAGAGGAAACCTAGTGTCAAGACGCCCGATTTCCCATTTTATGTTAAGTTGCGGAACTCAACACCGACCTTCTTATTTAAACGCCGCGCTTGTCTCGAAAAATAGAAAATAAATATAAAAATAATAATATGAATTGAATATATTGTTAAGAAATTTATTTATTAAATATTCTTTTATAATATTAATTGCTTTGGTAGACAGAAATATTTCCAATAAATTGTTAATATGATGTTTTAAACATTATATTAAGCGTGACGGTTGTGGTTACGATTTCCACTCAGGGTTGTGTTTCAACATCCCACACGTTGTGACTCGGATTGAACGAAAAATGGAGGAGTAGCCTAACAACAAGGTTCCCTATGCCTCTCTTGAATCTTGCAGGATACAGAGTGAAACTGAAGAAAACTAAAATTACGAATTTTATATTTACTGGCTTAATATATAAACGATTAATAAACTCCCGACTGGGAGTCAAACCCACAACCATCGCATCAAGAATCGCTTTCCCGCTGCGCCACGATATAATTATATATATTTTTTTACAGGTACATGGGAAGAACTAGATGACCATGGCGAGGGTTCCGCAGTGGGTGATGGGAGACTGCGGGAACGTGATCTACTGAACCTACTACAAGCATTGCCTTTACGCAATTTGCTTGCGAAACTCACTTTGTTTATGAGACAGGTTGGTTCTGTGTTTAATCGTTATGATATTGTGTTTGAATTACCATCGGGGAAATGATTATATTTAAATATATATTTTAAATTTTTTGAGGTGCAGTCGTCGCACAGAGGCACAAAATGTGCCTGTAAATGATAAATTACGTATTTTTAAAAATTTATATTTCCATTTATTCACTCTGGTGTCGAGGCAAAGCGCGGCATTGAGTTCCGCCACTCAACACGCAATACCTCTAGAATTCAGCAGAAAGCGGGAAATGGAGTGTCTTAACACTAGGTTCCCTCTGTCTACCCTGCTGTGTGCGAGAGGCTGTGAAGCTGATTTAATTTCATTATTTTTATATATTTTCAATTCCCCGCCCTAGTAGTCAGAATGTCGCATTGAGTTATGTCGCTCAACCCAAAATGCTTTGAATATACGGCTGTGCGTGGGGGACGAAAAGTGTTTTAACACTTACTTTAAATATTAATATTATTATCATATCCGGACTCTGGTAAATAAAGCGTAACGGTAAGTTCCGCCACTCAACAAACGCAAATTGGGCGGTTCGTGGTTCATTTTAAAATAGGCACCAATCCTGCTATGCGGAAACCTATTGTTTTACAGGATGTAACAGAAGAAAGTAATGTGTACTGGGGAGACCGATCCGGCGGACATGGCGTGCTAAAATGCACATGTGGCGTGCGCACCTTATTACATGTCATGCAAAGTGCATGCACCGCACATGCGAATTACGCTAAGCTGCACAAACATGTGCATATGGTGGCCATGGCCGCGTTGAATGCGCTCGCTGCGTTGCATATGCAATCTAGGTAAGCATGCATGCATAGATTTAAAATATGCTGAGATATTTAAATAGGTTTTAGATGTGGAGAGAAAGTTATTATTGTGTTGTAAAAAACCAAAAAATCTGACAGCATAAAACACAAAAAAGCCTATTTTTTTTCAATTTCTATTACTCTTAACAATTGAGCAATTATACTATTGAAATAAATAAATTTAAATGATAATAAAAGTTCTCTAGTTTAGCACCTTTCACTTAACAGTAAAAAAATAACATGATTTCAGAGTGTCATATACAGCGGAATTGGAAGAGAAAATTAAAGTTGAACTAGAAGCGTGTTTCGCCGCAGGATTCACTTTGCTCCACGAAGAGGCGTTTAAAGTACCAGCCACTTTATTGGAACCAAAAGTTGTTATGACTCTTTGTCAAACGCTCATTCCGAGGTTGCATGGTGAAGATTTTATATATTTTTTAAAATAGTAAATTTATTTTATTTCATGATCCCGTAGGCGTAGAGTTGAAATCAATTGATTAATTATAAAAGATAGCTTAGTGTATTCAAAATTTTTAGCTTTATTTCACGAAATGAATCATTTTCATTTTCTCACTCTGGTAAGAAGACAAGAGAAGAAAACTCTAGGATGAAAGAAGAGAATTCGGTATCGGATGAAATGAAAAGGATTCATTCCTATATCTTAAAACTAAGGTCCCTATAGATATAAGCTCTACCCTTAGGGGATACAGAGTAAGTAAAAAATGTTTTCTTCACTTTTATTTTTTCACGTATTTTCCATTCCAGAAACTGAACCTCTAACAATTGAAGAACTAGGTCTGGTCGTCCAACCACAAACATGCAGTGTTCGAGCTCGTCTCATATGTACTGTAGCTTTACAACGTGAAAACGATCAGGATTTAGCTAGAACTGTGTTGGAGTTTATGTTTCAAGTAGGTATATTATTTGATTTATTTACCCAAAAAAACAAAATATTAGTAATGTGTGTGTGTGTGTCTGATAAGGTAGCATATAGAAGGGTATGCCGAGAGTATGTAGTGTTTGTTGTTAATACAGTATAACCTTATTGTAACGACCCTAAATATAACCATTCCCTCGATTTAACGAATTTTTGGAAATTCGCAAAAATTGCCCGTAAGACCTAATCTATATATATATATATATAAAAGATGTTCACACTGACAAGTAAGACGCACGCACAGTCTAACCGCCGATGATAGAAATGTGAAATTTGGACAGATGTTTATTTTCATAACGTGGATACCCCCCAAGAAGGGATTTAGAAAAATTGTAACCCTGAAGGGGTGAAATAGATGTTGAAACTTTGTATGGAAAATTCTTAGAATAGTCACTGATTTTTATAAAATTTAAAATTCAGGTTTAAAAATATTTCATTGAACACGTCTTTCACGGTTTATTAGAATTTACCTCGTAAACTCAAAATTATTTCATAAATATATTTAATATATATTCGTATGTTTTAAGCAGGCGAAGCCGCCTGAGTCTACTATTACAAAATATACCTTTACATTACGAATACATTTGTTGAAAACTTTTTATAACGAATTTTCAATCATTGCGAAATGTAAAAAAAAAAGTATTATTAACCTTTTATATAACAAATCCTATCAATTCCCGACATTCAGTTTCATATTAAATTCATGTCTCCAAAGGTGCAGACTTGATAAATCTTCTTGTAAGACAGTTATTATTGTTAGCGTTCAGTAATGTAAACACTGCTGTTTAAAACTGTTGTTTTAAAGCTTGCAATCGTTGATAAACGAAAAAGGTGAGATCAATAATTTTTTTAACCTTGTGAAAATGAATCGTAGGCTATCCTAACCTCTTTATAACGAACCACATATAATAATTGTAAACATATGCAGACGGGCATGCGTCGCACAACATGGTGTTCTCTGGGCTGCGTGGAAGTGGTGCACGAGTTAATGCCGTTGCTTCTGGCAGCTCATCCAAGATTACATACATTTGCCTTTCATTTGCTGGCTGAGATTTATCAATGTGAGTATTATTTACAGTATGTACATTGTGCATGCATTATAATTTAGAAGAATTAGGAGTTACTGTCAGTGTATTTTTAAAACTTATTTCAAAAGTGTTATTAGTAGGACCACTTTAAATTTGAATAGGGAAAAAAATAAGTTTGGCAGTGGTGCCTCCACATGTTAACATGGCTCGTAAACAATGTTTTTTTAACATCTTCTCTTGTACATCCTTAATGTATTACATTTTATGCAGTAAAGAACTCCTTTTTAAGCCTACAAATCGACTTTTTATTAGTGTAGGTTCCACTTGGGTTGTCTATGGCCACCTGTACAAATCCATAGAATGCTAAGGATCTTCTTTTTTTAAAATTATATCTTATTTGAACTCAAAATAACGTTTTCTGAAAGAAAAATAACATACATGTTAAGTTCTTACTTTCTACAGCCAGTTTATTTGGGTGTATGTAGTATGTTTGTCATACAATTTAAATTAAAGGATGGTTTGTGTTATATTGACGTAATTAAATTGTTTAATATTTCCTCTTTTTAAAAGTAAAGACAGTCAACCCACTTAATACAAATTATGGGATATTTCCATAGATTTTCTAGACATTAAAACTTAGCAAAAGTTATCTGAACTTATACATATATTTGGCATACATTTAGCGGAGAACATAGAGCCCCCGTTGCTAGTGCCGCTCTCGCGGGGATGCTGGCGGCCGTCAGCGGCGGAGGTGCGCGTGGTGCTCACGGACTGGGCCGTCAAATGCTTCCCGCTCGTACAGCACTTGCTGTTGCACCTGGACTATACTCCGCATATGTACGTGCTAATACCTATACTATATGTGCCAATTATATGATAAAATATGTAACTGTGGAGAGAATTTTAATTTTACATCTAGTATGTGATGCCGTCATGTCGCAGTGACACAGCGTCTGATTACAAACGCAATGGTTGTGACTTCGATCTCCACACTATATTTGTATTTATTTAATTTTTTACTAATAAACAAAGCCCGATGTAGAGTTCTGCCAATCAACACGCTTTTGCCAAAATAGACAAAATAAGGAGAGCGGAACATCTCTAAGCAAGGCAGAATACTGCTTACCCATCTATGCAAACACTCGAAGCTACTATTTTAAATACTACTTGTTATCTTTATTACAGCGGATTATCCCTAGAAACGCAGCTGATGATCGGTCACTGGGTGTGCGAGTGGGCGTCGCCGCGCGGCGAGACGCCCGAGTGGGCGTGGCAGGTGCTGCGCCTTCTCTGCGTGCATCGCTCTCAATGGTGGCCCGAGCCCGACGCGCCGCCCCCCGACACGCCCCACGACCCGCCCGGCAATTTGCTCTATACGGCCTTTGCGTTGCTAGCGAGCGAGTGGGGACATTCCTTGCCTTTGGTAAGTTCGTGAAGTATAGGAAAAATACAATAAAACACAGCAGATGTATTTGATTCTTTGCCTCCTCAACGTGCTTCGCTCCCACTGGCAGTCTATAAGCAATGTGTGTTTTGTTCTCCGTTTTCTTAACGTGCATCGCTCTTAGTCGCCTGTGGTACCCGACGCCTCGCCACTAGCTACGTTCCACTAGTAACCCGCCTCGCAACCTGCTATATACAGCCTACATATTTCAGCTAGTGACATGCGACATTGATTGTTTTTTATAAGCAAAAATCTTGTTATAAGCAAATCAGGTGTGTTTAGTTGTCAACCTTTTTTTTTTTTCCGCTGGAAAATGCATTTACGCAGACGGGCGGTCTATACGGAAGGCGTGCCTTACGGATGAGCGGTACTGTGGGACTCACCGGTGAAACCGATCGTACCCACTAAAACCCAGCGGGAACCCTCTCCACCAAAATGAGACGCCGCAGGATCGCTCGCGCATACTACTACGACGCCTCGGGTTAATTACATATTATTTATGACGTATAGATCTGCGGCCCCGGCGTCGACGCGTTGCTGCAAGTGGCGCTGTCGCGGCCGGCAGACGCCGCGCACTGCGCCGCACTGCTCATGCGCGTCATGGCGCACTCGCCTGAGTCCGTGTCCCTCACGCCCAAGTCAGTATGCGTATCCGTACATACACGTCTAATACTATTTGTACTAGTCTATGTATGTATATAATGAGCAAGTGTATGAAGAATGGGTTTATAAACGCATAATGAATTTGTCTGTGTTGTTAAAATAGCAACTAAAATAATTTATCAAGTGGTAATGTATTGGAATTTAGTAATTGTTTATAAGGAAAAAACATAGATTTATATAACACTACCAACTGAGTTTCTTTTATATTTATTTAATTCTTCCTTATAGAAATAAAAGTATACCATAAGTTATACATTATGTTTTAATGTATCGTTATTTTCTCTCAACAGATTCAAAGAAGTATTCACAGTGATACTAAGTTCCGGTCCGAGTTTAGTTCAACGGGCGTTGGGACGTCGAGGTTCCACTGGCCAGGAGCTATTACATCGCCTGCTTATATTGCAGATGATGGATAATAAGTATGTTTTTTTGGGTACTTCAACACCATGGATATCGATCGTGTAGTTGTGTGTCTGTCTTCTTTTAGTTGTTTGCTTTATTAAAATGATCAAAATATTCAAAAAATATTATTTGTTTTAAATATCCAGAAATTTACAAAATTAATATTTATGTAACTAATTTGTGAACAGTATACCAGGCCAGCAACGTAGCGCGCTACTGTCAGCGTGGCTGCACGCCCTGTGGCAGCCGGCGCTGATCGCTGCGAGCCGCGCGGTGCTTGACGCAGCATTGCGCGCCGCTCGGGACTGGCGCACGCTGGATGGGCACGCGCATTTGATATTGCAGGTGGGATTAAGATTTTATTCTAAATTGCGTTATAGCATGAAAACAAGTATAAAAAAATAATAGTAAAAAAATATAATACTACAGGGTTTATCCCCGACTGCTATTCCTTAGGGTTATGTTTTTCGCGCGTATCTTGTATGTGTGTATGTATGTATGTATATAATATTCTTTATTACCTCAGAACCGCTGAACGGATTTACATAATTGACGTATCGTTAGTTTCGTTTTAGCAGAAGAAGTGTTCTTAGATAGGTGACGTTAATAATAATAGTAATCATGGCGGCTATGGAACGCCATTGGACTTAGTAAAAAATATTTGATTTCGAATACCACAATATGGGTATCAAATTCAAGAGGTCAATATGAGGATTTCAAAAAGGTATATCATGATTATCATTACCATAATTAAATATACAAAAAAAATAAAAATCAAAAATATTTAAAAAAACAAGAACCCGACCCGACCCGAAACAAGCCGAATAGTTTATTAGGATTAACAGTCGGGACCTTTAAGTAATCCTTAAATCAATAAAATCTTTACCAGGAATATTAATGTAGAACGTTAATAATTCAGTAGCTTCGCTTAGCTTTAAATATCTTAAATACTTTAAAAATAACAATGACTAATAAATTTTCAACAGGACGAAAGCGCCTCGGATTACATACTAGACGCAATAAAACACGCGTCCATCGCGCCGCTGCTCTGCGAGAGTGTGTTGCGCGCGGCGCACGCGGCGGAGCTACACTCTCGCGAGCACCCGCGCTTGCTGGCCGAGCTGTATCGACAGCGGCGGCAGAGGATGAGGATACATGTGGATAATGCTTTGAAGGTTAGTATATTATATTGTTGACGGGATCGTTGCTTATGATTATTTTTCTTTAGCTTTATACTTTATTTAACATATAGCAGGATAAGTATAGGGTACCTTGTATTTAGATACTCCATTCCCCACACACCGCTCAATTTTCGAGAAGTTTTCGAAAATGCGTGTCGAGTACTTAACGTAATGCTTGTCTGCCAGAGTGGGAAAATGATAGCATTCTATATGTAGTCAATACATCGAGTGGTAATGGAACCCACACTCCACAGTCAGATGATATCGCACATTGTTGCCATGACAACCACGTGAAAGTCATTATAGATTTTTTGTTATTTCCTAAATGTTAACAATTTTATCTTTACTAATAAAGTTTTGTAATCACTACTACATTAATGTTTCCCACTTGGGAAAATGTAAATGATATTTTCATTTTGGTAACTACTAGCTGCTATATGTGAGGTATAGCGGAATAAAACAAAACGATGGGAAATTAAAATCCTTTTTTTTAAATACTTTTCCAGCAAATCGGCTCACCCCTCTGCGACGATGAACTTGTGATCCACCGTTGCGCAACCGCGTTGTTGGCAGTGAACATGCAGCACCCCGCTCACGTGTTGCTATGGCGACTGCTCATGCATATATACTTGCAACGGCCTGCGCCTGAACAGTATGTATAATCTTTATAAAATGTTATTTTTCATACCAGGATCTAGAGAATTGATTTGGGCTTGGTGTGCATATTCCAATACCTATTTTATTCATTTTTTTATCGACGCACTAATTGTATGGAACCCTCGGTGGGTGAGCCCGACTCGCGCTTTTCTGGCTTTATTTATGATATTTATATTAAATTACAGATCAGAAATACCACCACCAATAGGTCCACTGTTCTTCAGTGGCATAGTCAAATCTCGAGTTTTAGCCCAACTCAAGAAACGACTTCAAGATACCGCAGTATTCCACCACACACAAGTCCAAGTACTTAAGTCAACTGACAGCAGTGTAGTCAGTACGCCGACATCTAGTGTTGTGAAAGACACCACTAGTTCAGATAACGACGAATTATTCCCAACACTAGCGATAATCGATTTGACCGGAGTAACGAATAGCCAATCGGAATGTTCGATGTCTGATGACAGTAAGGGAGTAGATACGAGTGTGAAAGAAACGAGCGGTGATCGAGATATGCATAATTTGTTGAATTATCACATTGGAGCTGAAAAGTAAGTGTGGGTGGGTTTTTATTAAAGTTAGGTTTTGGTTATATGTATTATTATATATAGATAATGACATCTGTGTAGATGCGCCAACTCTTTTATAGTATTTAGCTAGTGTATAGTTTTGTCAAAATCAGCTTCACGCTGTATCCCGCACACAGCGGAGTAGGCAGAAGGACTCTAGTGTTGAGACAGTCAGTTTTCCGCCGAATTTTTCGTGGCATTGTGTTGAGTGGCGGAACTCAATGGCGAATGGTGAATGAAGTAATGCCGCTATCTATAGTAGTTATGATAAATTAGTTGTAATTTAAACTTAGATTTCATATGTACATAGAGCTAGGGTAAAAATTATATTATTAAGCATATCATCATTTAATAACATATTTTTTAAATTTTAATACTCGATATTCAATATTTGTGTTTCAGATTGATTCGTGAATATTTACAATGGCTAGAAGCGGGAGAAAATGTTAACGTCCATTCTTATCACGCCGACATAAATCACTATCTCACTGAGCAGGTTAAGTATAAATATTATAAATAATATGGTATGGTCATTTTCCTTTAAAAAATATTATTTATCAGAAGTTGTTTTCGAATGGTATTAATAATGTTAAAAATTACGCTAATAAGGTAACAGATTCAAATATAATATTTTTTTATTATAAATACATTAAAATGAATTAAATTGTAGTAGAGTTTACCGAATCGGTAATGAAGATCTACATAGAATGGCAGGCTGGCGAGGATGTCACAGTTAGAATGAACATGCGTGGGCACGTCGAGAGAATGAGTAATGAAAGAATGGTATTAAAGATTTATGAAGTTAAAATAATAAGAAAGACAGGGATGGATCTCAGTGGACCTTCGAGAACACCTTACTTACGTAAGGTGTGACGACCTTTAAAGGTGTGTGTAAAACCACGACTGGAGGACATGCATAAAGATATTAATGATTGTAGAAAAAGAAAAAGAACTATCATACTAAAATGACACTTGTCTTTGACAGGCTCTAGACGCGGCATGGCGAGCGTCGCTAGGCACCCTCTCGTGTAGCAGTAGGGAGCATGCGGCGCCACACGGCACGCTGCTGTCACCCGTCACGCATGCGAATCGCGCGCTGGCCGCGCTCGCGGCGATTGGGGACGGAGTCACCAAACGGTACTTATCGCCCATTACACATCGATCCCGGCAATTGTTGTCAGGGTGTATATGTGCCTATAATATTATATAGTGATCATTGAAATATTTATTTAAATTTATATTTTCATTTCTTCGCTCTGGTGTCGCGGCAAAGCGCGGCGTTGCGTTCCGCCATTCAATACGCAATGCCTCCAGAATTCAGTGGAAAGGGGGGAACGAAGTATCTTGACATTAGGTTCCCTCTGCCTACCCTGATGTGTTGAGATACAGCGTGAAGCCGATTTAATTCAATTTTAACAATTCTTTTTTTATTAAATGCGAAACATAATTCGTATAATATCTCATATGATGCTAATTTCCCCCCAGGTACAGAATCCCAGCGCTCCCGCAACCTCTCGACGATATATACTTCACGGATTCGTATTTGCTGTATCAGACGGTGGACAAGTATCTTAATGAATTGAAACAGTTGTCTGAGTAAGTTTTTTTTTTAAATGTATAAAAATTGAATAAGTGTTTAAATCTCTCTGAGCGCCTCTTGTAAGCCTAAACGGCTATGACCACTATGCAATACGTTCTTATTAAGCTACATTAGATTCTTAGAAAATTCTTATGCTTATTTATGTTTTTATAGGTTTTATAAAAATATATATTATTCTTTCCTGAGTGTGTTTCTTCCAAACTTAACTTTAAAAAAGTTAAAGATGTCTAAATGTTTTTTGTTTTTGTCTGTAATATGGTTTTTGATGTCAGTCATATCCAATGCAGAGTGACTTCCATTACATATAGTTAGGTACATTTTTGCATAACAAACACATGGAAAATCTAAAACAACAATTATTCAAATTCGACTATGGATAGGGAACGCAGTATCTTAACGCTAGGTTCCCAAAGCTAAAAAAATGATTTCATTGACAGACAATGGGAATCAGACATATCCCGTGCAACACAGCTAGATGTGCAGTTGTGGGAGTACGTGAGGTCACTTCGCGTTAGTCGGCCCTTGCCGCCCGTACGTAAGGCGTGTGCGAAAGGATGTCCACCTTGTACTGTGAGGATACCGGTTAGTTTCTATGTTTTTTGCTTTACTATCATTTCCACTCTCGGGAGGGACTCGTAACATGACAAAGCGCAGTTGTTCTTACTCTTCTTACTCTTTTCACTGTTTTTATTGTTTATTTCTAATTTCCACAACCAGTCGTTATTGTATTTTTAGAACACTTACATAATATATGATTCTCTAATGTGTAACCACTGTGGTGTAACAATTATAATTTCTATTTTTTATCATATTAGTATTTGCTGATACTAATTTAAGTATGTTGTTTTTGATAATAGGAAACAGAATGGTGTATTTCAGCTGGAGCTGAACAAGGGCAGGAAGATAACAGGTACCATGACAAAACTTTTTTTAATTTTGCCATATTAACATTTACTAGATATTTCACACGAAATTTAAAATATTAATTATGTATTTATATATTTGATAGCATAAGCATCAGCTTCACGCTGTATCCTAAATAATATCCCATTTCTTCAAGTGGGGTACGAACCCACAACCAGAGGCAATTATAGTTACACTTTGTGCCCTTGCGCCACGACTGGCGTCTTATTATTTTATAAACATATAATGATTTTTTTTGCAGACGCAGTTCTCGTCTCGCCATTCGTCATCTGTCGCGGCCGAGGCCCTATGTAGCGCGTCTCACATCTATTATCAGTTCTTTGGGCGGGTAAATTTATTATTATATTAATTTATTACTTTAATCATTGTAAATGCAACATAATTCAAGCTAAAAAAGAGTGTCCTATGTCTTACCATTGGATTCTCTCTGCATACTCTTCATATGTGAGATATAGCGTGGAGCTGTAAAAATAAAATATCTTTTATTTTTAAAGAATACACAGTATAACCTTTTTGATTATTATACTTCCAAATGTTGTCACAAATTTCAGGAGAGTCCTCTCTCCATTCTTTGTCGCACAATATCGTACTTCGTGAACCTTTGCTGTTCATTTTAACGTGTTACATGGTTCATGGCCCCTAAAGCGTATTAATATTACTATATATATATCTAGCATAAATGTAACTCACATAAGAACAAATAATGAACTGACCAAATGACTGAACGAATAACATAAATATTTGATATATCAGGCGCATAGGTCGTGAAGCATGCGCGTTGGAAGTAGCGGAGCGCGCGTACCGAGCAGCTGCCTTCACATCGCGGTATGCCCCCGCGCACGACGCTGTCACTGCACTAGTGTCCAACATTGCTCAGGTATATCTGTTGTTTTTGTGTTTGTTTAGTATAAGTGGTAATTTTATTTTAGATTTTTACTACGTAAGTAAGAAGTTATTATGTTAGTTAGTTAGTTATGTAAGCATATTTGTACATACTCAAATATTGGAATTGGCACCCATAACACAATACATTCAATCAAGTATAAACTGACCGAAGCAGGATATCTTATAAACATAAAATTATTATATTTAATCTGTCGTTATTCATTTTTGACATTTTTAAAATGTCATTCCACACTTAGAAAAGAAAAATATTTATTTAAAAAATGTATAAAAATGTGAAAGTATGCTTTTTATAACTTATTTATGTTGTTAACATGTCTGTAGGGAAATTTTTATAAATTTTCGCTACCCAAAGATAATACTTATACTTATGCCCAAAGATATACTGTTTGTTATTTATTTTGACATTCTTAAAATGCTATTCCACCTAGGAAAGAAAAAATGAATCAATAAAAAAAACAAAAAGAATAAATAATAAATCAAAGGTAAATAATTTTAAGATTAGTAATTTGAATAAATACAGAGATTCATAAGCGTAGACAGCAAGACGGCATCCGAGTACCTGTCGCGGTGGGTGTGTGGCACGGGCGCGCAGCAGCGGCTGTGCAGCGCGCTCGTATCGCCGCGCCGCCTGCCACCCGCCACGTGGCCGCGCCTCTACGCCACCGTGCTCGCGCTGCCCGTCGATCCTCATGTGGCTTTTAGTTTTTTATCTAAGGTATGTTTAAATTTTATTTGTGTACGTTTATATTTCCATTTCTTCCCTCTGGTGTCGAGGCAAAGCGCGGCGTTTAGTTCTGCCAGTTCTACCAGATTTCGGCAGAAAGTGGGGAACGGAGTGTCTTACCACTAGATTTCCTCTGCCTATCGTGCTGTGTGCGGGATACATCGTGAAGCTGATTTAATTTAAATATTTTTTTTATTATTTGTATGTATTATTTCTTAGTACAGATACGTGGTCCGCATTTTTTGTTTGCTAGATTATAAATTAAGTGGGTTTATTAAAATCCGTTTGATTCTCGCTCTGGTAAAAAAAGGAAGCGAACATTGAGTTCTGCCGCTCAACAAGCCATATTTCGATAATTGACCGTAAAAATATGGAATTATCAATATTTTGTAATTACAGACACATAAACGGCAATATTAGATATTTGGTGATTTGTACGATCTCTGTCAGTGATATATATTTGAAAAATTAAAAATTTACTTAGAAGAACAGTTTGTCGCCTAGAAATCAAATTGAAATATGGATTCAAACAAATTTAACATTATTAATATCAATTCTATATAAACTAATTACTTCCCATCTAGTTTGACATGTCAAGCTGGCCATCGAGTGCAGACTCCTCGCAGCGCAGTGAAGTGTTAGAGTCACTAGTGAAGGCAGCTCTGCGCATCGGACCAGACCCTTCTCCACAGTATATGGTATTGTTAGAGGTAATGTATCATTTATATATGGATTAATTTTTGTGTAAATTGCCATTAAATATTAACTACAATCTCTGTCTTCAGATACTTGACAAACAATCAGGAGCAATAGTGCGTAAGAAGGAACTCTGCGCGCACACGCTGCGGTGCGCGCACGCCAGCGTCAAGTGTCGTCTGCCGGCGCCATATTGCGCGCACTTACCCGATGTTGCGCTTACCTATGCTGATATGATGCATTTTGATCAGGTAGGCTTTGATGTTATATTTTTTTATTATTATTAAACTATAATCGTGGACGAAAAAATAATTAAATTATTAACAAAAAAAGTTGCAAGCTACGATTCGTGCACGCCAGTGCCAAGTGTCGTTAACCGGTGCCAAATTGCGTACACCTTTCCGTTGTTGCCTTTACTTAAGCTGGTATGGTATGATGCATTGTGATCAGATCCAAATGGTTTTTTATTAAACTATATCTGACTGTACTATATTAAACCTATATGAAGAATTCAGAGAAACATTTAAAACGCACAGCTAGGCCATCTCCTCCGCGAGCTCGGCCTCATCTTCTGGGAGGCGCGAAACTCCAAAGACATCAACACGGCTCAGTACGCACAGTACGCGCCGCACTTCACGAGCACATTGTATAACTTGCTGAAGGGGTTCGTCGCTTTGGCTTTGTCAAGGTCTTATGAGCCTGAGAGAGGTGGGTATAAAATATTCTGTGTGTTTTTAGTTTATTTTTCGACTAAAAACGAATATAGTAGTTTTATTTGTTATATGTGACATATTTTTAAACAGTTGCTTTTGATTGAGTACAACACGACGTATTTTTAGGTCTGTTTGTCTATCAAAATAATAATTTTCCTTTTAATTTATTTATTTTTGACTTTAGATATCATCGTGTTCGTAAAATTATGAATAAATAATACAATGTTATTGGTGAACCAATTTTATTATAGATACTATTAGAAAAAAATATAGTATTTAATTTAATTAATTTTGTTATGCAAACCGTCGTTGTGGGATCGGTTTCCACTCAAAAAAATGAATTATTTTCAAGTAAATCGCTCTGGTAACAAGACAAAATGCAGCGTTGACTTTTGTCACTCAACACGCAATATATCGGACATTTCACAAAAAATTTGAGAATGAAGTGTCTTTACTGTACAAGTTCCTCTGTCTACCCTTTACATGCATATATTCTTTAACTCTTCCCAGTGGCGTACTACGCGACATCAGCACTCCACGAGTCGTGGGGCGCGTGGATAGCGCCCAGCCCCGTCGCGCCACTCACTCCGGACGGCGAGGACGACGTCGCCGCCAAGTACTGCGACGCCGTGCTCATGGTGATGCAGGCTGTTACCGGTGAGTGTGGTGAGAGATCTTGTACTGGTGTATGATGTGGTCCTGGTACTTTTATAGTAGCGACGCTCACAGTGCGTATAGTATACAGGGTGGAAGAGGCAGCGCTTCTTTTACTGAAACTGCATATAGGGTAAAATATTTCAAACCCAGAATTAAAAAAAATAATCAAGGTACCTCAACGGTTTGGACGTAGGATTTTTTTTTCATTTCACGATTTTTATCCATACCTGTATTTCGTGTGACGCACACATACGTAAGCGACGTTGCCGCTTTGACAGGTAAGTGTGTGCGTGCCTATGTTATACTTTACAAATGGCGTTTTATTTTAAAACGATAATTTTATTATTTATTTTGTTTGAAAAAAAACTTTTTTATTTTTGAGAATTATTTTTTTTCCGAATTATATTAGGCTTTTATAGAGTAGTTAAAACTGTGGTTTCATTTAAAGTGGCGCTGACAATTCCACCCTGTATAATATAAAATAGATAAAATATAGTATAAAATTTAAGAAAATTCTTTGTATAATTTGTCATCTTTAATATATCAACTTATATATTAAAAATTAAGAATAATTTCCGTCTGTCTGTAATACATCATAATATTATTTTTTACATAAAAACGCATACATTTCTGTTTTCTGCACTCCAGTCCTCTGTATAAACTATAGCTATCAAATTTCATACTACTCTGTCCGCGACATTTACTACAGACTTACTACAGACAGATAGACCAGCATACTAATTCTGTGTTGATATCCCAGATCGCTCGGGCCACGTGCTCCGCTACGTGTGGCAGTGGGCGGTGATCACGGCGCTGGGGCTGGAGAACAAACCGCTGTGTGGGACCATGCTGTCGAACCTCGCGCGCCTGCCCTGGAACCAGCGGTGGTTCCATGTGGAGTGCTTGCTCGTGGTGCCCAAGGTGATCTTGAACTTTGTTGTCTTCTAGTATTTAGCGAAGGGATTGGCAGTCAAGTGTTACGAAACTTCGTTGCACTCTTTGCTCATTAAAGAGATGTGGCGTGTTTTTTAGTGAAATACAACGCCGCGTTACATTTTAATAAGTGTACGAGCAAGCGCGTACATGTAGCGCTTAACTTGCATTTATTTTATATGACCTAAATTACTCAATACCAATATTTTAATTATAATAAGTTAGTTCATCGCTATCGGTCATTAAGAGTACCGCGCGTGGCTTAATTCATTTTTGCATTTATTCATTATACCTTTAGATGCATTAATATTATATATTTGTCATAGAAAACTGTTTTATTTATAAACACTCGTACGGCATCCCGTACAATAGGTAACCACAACAATCTTATGAAATTTACTAAATTTTATGACTAATGTACTAAGTTAAATAATACACAAAATCTTAGCATTTTCATAATATTATATATTGACTTTACAACGGTATATTTTGTATACCGTTGTAAAGCCAAGTAACTGGTGTAAAATTAATAGACCTCTCTTCTCTAATAATTTACAGACTTCTCTCTTCTTTCTTACAACCACAGGAGTAATATGATTATGCTGCGGATAGAAGGCCTCTAAATACGAAAAATGCTTAAAAACTCTTATTCTTACAAATACAGTATATGTTTTTTTTTGTTAATTATATATGATATAGACATGACATGGACACACATCTTTTGTGTATATTAAATTTTATTTATCTTCAACAGATAACAGAAACAGGCACATCACTACTACAATCGTGGTGTAGTAACGTAATGCGATATATCACAGCGGAGGATTGGCTCAATGGTGCCATAGATGAACAAGTGCCCGCTCATCTTGTGTCTATATTGAAAATATTGACGGACAAACAGATGGTGTTGCCAGATGAGGTAAACATTTATTAAAATGGGGAAAAATTAAGGGAAAAAATAAAATAATGAGTATAAGAGGTGGCTGGAACAGGGTTAAAATCAATGCTGTCTGGAAATAGATAACGTCATTTCTAATATTATTCCCAAGAAACTATTAAAAATGTGCTTTATAGTGTAATGAAATGTCAGGTTATATTTTATACACCTTATTTACCTAATAACTGTCAAAGTAACCGCCGTCCAAATTTTATATTCCATTATAGTACTCACGAAGATTTGGTTACATTCGCCATCCCCTGTAAGTCCATCTTTTGAATACCATAATTTCGAACGAAGTAAACTATCCTATAAATGTATAGATGTGTTCATCACTTTTAATGGGTAAATATTACTGTAATAAGTAAAAAGTGTTACTGCATACTTATTCAATTTGATGATTTTGTTTTAATTTTTACAGGCATTGGAAGAAGCATGTAAACTGCCTTGGCATAGGCTACCTAATATTGCTGTAGAAGAAGCTTTCGAGACTTACTTCATGGATTTTTACAGTACTACTTTGCCATATCACGAACAACCGCATTTTAGGTACTGTAAAAAAATTACCTTTAATCTTACTATTATACAGACTGTTTTTATCTTCACCACTTTATTTGAAAGCACTGCTAAACTATAATAGATTAATACGATTATTTAAAGATTATTATGATTTTGCCAAAAATATTTATATTACAACGATAAAAATATTTTTCGAAACAAAATAAATAATGAAATTATCGTTGTAAAATAAAATGCCAAATGTTAAGAACGACACACGCAGACACATAGTCACTTATTCACGAAATTGAGTTGCAAAGGTGTTGACGGTGAAGTTGAACGTTGTTTAGGTAATTGCGTAAAATGTTTAGTAGTATTTTTGTAGTAGTAGGTAATTATGTTATTGGTAACTGCGTCGTCGTAACTGCGTCACACGTAATATGTCTAAACTGTTGAGGAATCTTGATATTTTTTTTAGGCGTCGGTTTTTCTTTTTGCCTATATGTTGCTCCCGTACAGGAGCGGAGGCGCTTCCACTCTGTATAATACAAGTACACCTAGTGGGTGTTAGTGACGAATCACATATATGTGAAATATATACACATCACAATTTTCTTCCAGGGTAATGCTATCAATGTGCATGCTGGTGGTGGCCGAGCAGCGTTCAACGCCGCTGGGTCCGCTCGCGGCAGAGAGGCGCGCGCGCTGTGTGTCGCAGTGGGTGCGCGCCGCGCTCGTTCCCGCGCTCAAGGCGCACGTCGCCGCCTACACCGCTTACTTGTTGCACGTGTTCACTCATTTGGGTAAGTGTGCGCGTGTGTGTGTACAGCTGAGTGTGTGTGCATACTGATTTGAGAAACTGTTTAAAAAAACTCTTATTTTGTGACACTATAAAAAATTACTTGAGGCCAGTTGTGGCGCAGGGGCACAAAGTGTGTCTGTAAAACCGACTGGTTGTGGGTTCCATCCTCAATCGAGGACATAAAATATTTATTTTTAAATTATATTTCCATTTTCTTCGCTCTGGTGACGATGTAAAGCGTGGTTTTGAGTTCCACCTCTCAACACGCCATGCCTCCAGGATTCAGGGGAAATAGGGAAGGGAGTGTCTTAACCTTCCCTCTGCCTATGCTGCCACAGCGTGAAACTGATAAAAAAAATTACAAATTGGTTATAAACTTGGACATAGAGCACTAAGGGGAGTTATGTAGCGGTATGCAGATTAACATTCTACAATCATGTACATATAACAATGAATGTATGTTAATGCGTGTGTATGTATGTGTGCGTGTTTATGTTTTAATATATTAACATTTCAGAAAGTCAATATTTTTTTAGTATATCATGAGTCACACCTTTTTTTGCTAAGTCTAATTTTAACCATTTTTTTAAATTAAAAAAATGAATGGAATTTTATGTCCCTATAAAGTTTATTGGAAAAAGTAATATTGGAAAATCTATAATTAATCCTGTTTAATAATTAACAATTTTACCTGTAATTTTAATTGTAGCTCCACATCTGGAAACCTCTCATGGTGAATTAGAAGCACTAATAGGACGAGCTCTCGCCATCATGAGTATGGAACCGGCAGCTGGAATAGCTTTACCTGTAAATATATACTTTTAAGCTAGTATAGACATTTTAATTAATTTATTACTAATCATCAACTTCGATTTGAATAAGAAAATGCTACCTTGTAAGACTTTAGAAGGTAGCATTATTATTTATATTTTGTAGCGCATCGCCTGTCTGTAAGTGCGACGGCTGTGGGTTCGATTGTCACTCGGCGGAATAAAATACTCAATAGTAATCAATATATGGTTTATAATAATTTTATTGAATTCTATTAAAATCTAGGCCAGTCGTGACTCAGTGGCACAAAATGTGACTGTAATATTGACTGGTTGTGGGATCCCGACTCGAGGAGATGAAATATTTATTTAAATTTATATTTCCATTTCCTCGCTCTGATGTCGAGGCGAAGCGTGGCAATGAGCTCTAACACTCAACGTGATGAGCTCTAACTCAAGTGTGGAACGGAGTGTCTTAACACTAGGTTCCCTCTGCCTACTCTGCTGTGTGCAGAATACAGCGTGAAGCTGATTTATTTTATCAAAATCTAGGTATGGGAACAGTGGATGCAAACATGTTCCCCTAAAACACGTCGCTCGTGCGCGTCCGCCGTCGCTTGTCTCACCTCTATAGAATATTTTGCAGCTCTCGCTGATGCTGTTGCTAAAGGCGTTATGAATGAAAAAGGTATATTTAAATTATTTTTATTAAATTTATAAATTAGAAAAATATGAAAACATAAAATGTGGTTGCTCATTACCTTGTTTTTTTCATTGTTTGAAACGATTAGGAATATAAAATAATTCCTTCCAGGACTGTCTATAGTAAAATTCCTAGTAAAAAAATATGTAGCTATGTCTCAATTTTAAGATTTTAGAGAGATACAATACGAGTACAATGTTTTTTTTACTCAATTCAAAGTTTATCATAAATATATTTAAAATTGAAACATAGACGGTGCTAACTGGCGAGATATTTCACCCCGATGGGAGCAATGCTCATGGGCTGAAAGCGGCGCCCTGATATTGCGCAAGCGTCTGCACGCCGCCTACGCGCTGCTGCACGCGCGCACGCATGTGCCCGCCACACTGCGACAGATATTCAGATCGTTGGTCAACACTGACGTTGACTTGTGAGTATTGGCTTGTAAAGTACGGTCGACGAGTCGTGGCCGCCCTGAAATTAACTGTAGGCTATGTATCATAAAAAAATCAGAAAGCTTAACTTCACGGCCACGACTCGACGATCGTACTATAATATTTCTGTCTTTGGAATGTCTTATCAACAAATTGAGTGCAAAAGTATTTTGGGATAATCATAAAAGAAGATAGTTGTCAATATAAACATGTTTAAAAATCGAGTAAAACAGATTATAATTATGGATTATGTTATTGCAGTTTTATACACATATTTAATTTACATTCCAGTAACGAAAACCAAATCATAATATCTCTATGGATATGCGCAGCGTGTCGCATAGCAGTGCAATGTACGACTGGTGCCAGCAGCACTGGAGGTACAGTAGTTAATTATTATTTAGGCTAAACTAAACAAAAGTAAGGTAATAAGTAAGTAGTAAACCGTTCTAACGTTTTATACAGAGTATAAGCTTCGCTTAATCAGATATACCCTTGATACATTACAAATTAGAGTTGAAAATGAAATTATTTGTAGTACAGGTAAACTTGACTTACGTAATTAAAATGTAGGTTATTATTTTCAAATTCATCCTTCTGAAAGGATTACAAAGGATTAATATGAAAATCCGGCAAAAAATACGGCAAAAGAATGTATTCGAAATTCAAAAGTTTGTAATTTTAATAGGCGCAGGACTCGAGGAAGAGGCAGGTGAGGAGGCAGAGAGGCGGGAGTGTGCGGAGGCGGCGCGCGCTATGTTACTGCGTTGGGCTGAACAGCAACGATCTTTGCTACAATTGGTTTCGATGCAGGCTGCACATTGTCCTACTGCTCAGTTAGTATTTTATTCTTTTTTTTTTGTGTTATTTGGTTTTTTTTCTAGTATTTAGTTGATGATGCAATGTTGTAGAATTTTGGGTTACAATTTGTTTCTACGATTCTATTATAAAGGTTAATTTAGAGGATAGACAGAAATTCTAGTGTCACCTAGGAACATCATAAATTGTACGAAGTTCTTAACTAACATAATAAATCTACAGACACCGTCTCCTCTGCCGTCTGGCGCTATGCATCATATCACCATCAGACGGCACTGCACGTTCCTACGAAACAGCGTGTGCTAGCGCAGGACTATCTCCGGACGCAGCGGCGTGGGGACGTGCGCGCTGCCCGCGGTCCCTCCCGCGACTGGCGGCGAGGCTGCACCCCGCGCACGACCGATACTTCTCGCTGGAGCTAGCGCTCATGCCCGAAGCAATATAGCGCCCAACGCCGCAGCCCTACTGGGCATGTCTTAAATTCTCGCTTAGGAAGTCTTAACTTGGATGTGACTTCGATGGTATTAGAGATAGTGTCCAGTGTAAATAAACATTATTTACTTTTGATGCCTAGATATATGTTTGATTTCAGGAAAACATAATGCGGCGGTATTAGAGTGGATCGTATCTTTAAGTTTATTTAGTGGATAAATGTGGATGCGACGTCGATGGAAGGGGTATCCTCAGGTTTATTTATTATTGATAACCGCATTTGCTTGATGCGACTTGGACGATATCAAAGTAGATATCGTATTCTCGTGTTTATTTACTTTTGATAGCTAACTTTTTCTTTTAGGAAATCATAATGTGGATATCTGTGATTGTATACAGTGGATAGCTTATCCTCATGTTAGTTTACTTTTAAAGATATATTTAATTATTCAAGACATCGCAGATAACTAAATGTACAAAAACGAATGATACTACAATTTGAATCAATTATACGGAATCACTAAATAATAGTCTTCGTGATGTTGTGTTCGATGAAAAAATGTTTGGTAAACTTACCATCGGAACTGAACATTATAAACATTAACACGGAACGGAACATTATAAAAAATAATAAAAAATGTTTAAAAATATGTGTCAATGTTGTTATAATCCAACTGTCTTTAAAAATCTTTGTCTCCTTAGAAAGAGTAATTGCAATGAGAGCTTTAAATATGGACTGATATGGATTGTTTGAAATGAGGTAAGAAATAATATAAGAGCCACATAAAAGAATCTGACTTAACATTTGTCTGTATACTATGTTCGATTATACAGTTGTATATGTGTATTATAATTATTTGATACTATCTTCCTATTATATTAGTGCTATAGATAAACAATATTCTGATGTATTTTCATAAATATATATTGTATATAAATAATTTTGTTATGATATCTTTTAAATATTATTCTTGTCAGTAAAGACTCTATGGTCTTAATTTAGTCACTATTTGCCTAAATCAAAAAAAAAATTTTAAATATTATTTTTTGTTATTTTATTTAGTAATAAATTTTATTATATTTTTCTTACTCTAAGCGCACTATAAAGTAGTCTATTTAATCTTAGAAAACTGATCATATCATTTAGAAATATAATAATAAAATTGAATTGAATTTTTCGTGGACTATTTTAAAAATATACTGTAATATACTACTAATTATTATGAAAATAAATCAGAACCTAAACTTAAATATCTATTGTACTTTTTAAATCTTCTTAATAGTTAATTAAAAGAAATCATTTCATCAACAATCATCAAACATCATTTAATCATCAATTAAGGTCAAAGCTATAGTTGCAAAAATAGTGTAATTTTTTCTCGGCCTAGATGATTCTCTCTCTCTCTGTAAATATATCGCACCTTTAGAATTATAGTGACCTAATCCAAAAATATCAAATTTTGGGAAACGTCAAATAAAGATTTGTACTATTACGTTTTTGTACAAAAATTAGGCTTACAAAATCATTTTAGATGATACACTAGTAAATGTTTTTTAAATTAATTTTAATTTATTTATCTATATAATTTATGGTAAAATAAACCAAAGGTTACCATATAAATGTATATGTTTTTATATTTCAAAAAAGATGTCGTTATTAGGTCTATGTAGTATTAAAGTAGCAGTTTTTTGAAAAGACTCTTTGATAAATAAGTCTCTCTATTTCTAGATACTCGGTCAAAATAAGGCATTATAAGGACTCAACTAGGAATAATTCAGTCTTTATTTAATTGAAAATTATGACTTGACTTACCTTTATATTTTATCCTGTACCGGTCTATTTCGTATAATGTCCATGTAAAACTAAATACGTGATAACTTACTCAGGATACTCGCGACACATTACTGTTTGCGTCACTCTAAAGCTAAACAAACGCGGTAATTGGAGGAAAGTGAAAGAGACAGACGTAGTACGAATATAATACGAATACTTAATTCGTTTTGTAGCTTTATACGAAGAAAACGATCTATATTTTATTCAGAGTAGATAAATATCGTTATTTTAGGTCAATTTCTGACGGTCACTATAATTCTAAAGGTGCGATATATCCATTCATACGATAAAAATATATTTCTTTAATATTTGTTAAGTGTGAAGAAGGCTATTTAAGACAATTAATTATTACTACAAATAGACTACATATTTAAAATTGCATGTTACTTTGAATATAACGAATTATCTGTGATTGTTTACTAACTTTGTATATTATGTACATAGAAGAAATTGTTTGTTGTTTTTCCTTTATTAAGTTCTCGTATAAATTTTTGAAAGATTTTTTTTTACTTTCCGACCCTTTAAAGACATTATGTATTAGGTAATCATATTACCTTTTTAATGTTCAAACTATAAAAAAATATTTAAAGAAACAAATAGTTTGAGTTAAATTATTTACTTTCATTTTCTGTCCAATTATAAATCATTTTCCATTTTATAATTAAACTATCTTATAGTTGATTTTCACTGAATGTCTTCATAAATTACTAAATATTACAGTAAAGATACAAAACACTAAAATAATTAAGCTGAATTAAGTAGATGACAAAGAATTTCGATAATGATATAGATTATAATTGACTCAAGCTTTACCTTTTGACCACGTCGCGTTACTTTGCTCAAATTAAATAAAAATATATGTATCCATTCATGTTAAATATTATTATTCTAAGTAAAAAAAAATGAATTTATGAGAAAAATATATTTTTTTTGTGTCAAAACAGCCTTGAAAACAATGTCAAATTCACTGTGAACTATATTATTTATTTATGTCAATAAATGTGGAAAAATATCATTTTCTTTTATTCATGATTTTCTAAAATTATAATTGATATTTTGATTAGGATCAAACTTATGACCGTATCTAGTTTTAGGCAAAACTACCACTTAGCCGGGGGTATTCTTGTACTATAATATAATAAGTAAACAACTACACATTAATTCATGATAAAGTAAGTGAAGTTATTTGTTTATAAAGATTAGATAAATTATATTATGAGCCCTTTATAAATTTCTAATGAAAAGTATTAATAATTTGTTATATTTAGTAATAACATATATTTTAGAAACATTTATTAGTAATTCTAGGTATCGAAGATATTTTAAAGAGATTTGAACACGAATTTTTAATGGCATTTTTTTTAAATGTAAGATCCGGATTGCATTAATTCTCAACCCAAAAGCTGATACAATAAATAATATTTACAATAAACTTTGAGGATAATACTTTTCTTTACATAGAAAATATCACATTTCAATCACAACATACTCGAATATCAGTTACTTTAAGCATTATACCAACAATTTATTCGAAAACTCATCGAGGAACCAATTGCTTTGCCCGGAAATGTATAACTAAACCTAGAATTCCAGATAACGTGGCAACACCAGCAGCATGAGAATTTTGTAAGGAACTGCCCCACATCCATCCTTTAGGTAGCCAGTTGACCACGTGGATTACGTCGAGAAACATTTTAGTGGTAGTCAAAGTAGCTAACGTAAACCTCGCCGGGGCGCATTTTGTATGATTCGGTTCTTTCAGTTTTGCTGCAGCTGCGTGCAATGCTTTTATTGATCTGTTAAATATAATAAAATCAAGGGATTAGAGTTGTACATGTAATCTTTATTAAAATTACTTATTTCTGTATTAAATTATGAGGAATTAATTATTTTTTTAAGTCCAAGTCGTGGCGCAGTTGTGTGTAATTAAAACATGGTTGTGAGTTGTATCCCCACTCGTGGGATGATCGCTAACCTAAATTATTGGAGCAAGAGTATAAATTATTTTATACTTTTCTATTGTTCTGGTAAGATAGCGTGGTTCCCGCCACTCTACACTCATTCAGCGAGGTGAAGCAAACTGTTGTTACGTAGTTATCATACAGTGCTTGACCACTACGCTGGAGCACATCACTATAAATCATTTGTCTTTACAGTAGTGAGACGTCAGAGCACATGGTGCGATAAGATAATAATAATCTTTCTGATAATATCAATCGGAAAAACAAGTATAATATACCTATGTATCTACTATTTATATTGTAATAGTTTTCACATAGCACGTGCTATATACGTATTAAGTATAAGTTAAGGAATCAAGTATTGATTCTGGAACCTTAAAATCTTTTATTAAACATAATTAAATATTAGTAGCGCAGCGTGGCACGACGACGGTTGTGGGTTCGATCCCATTCCGGGACATTATTTAGCATTTGGATTTTCTTGCTCTGGTAACAAGAGCAATGAAAATGTCTTGAAAATTCGGCAGAAAAGTGGAGAAGTGTGTATTAACACGAAGTTAACACTGCATGCCCTGTAATATGCGGGATACGGCGTGAAGCTAAAAAAAAATTAACAAATTCGCGTTAATCAAATAAATAAATAAATAAAAATAATGTTTTCCATAAATTACCTGACAAATCCAACGAATGAATACAAAGACCAGAACAGTTTGTGCGCAGTCCTACATTTGTATGCGCTATCTTCGTGCAGTTTGAACACACCAGTGTCTATTAAGAATACTATCTTCTCAGCTTGTAAATAGGCCAGTGTAAATATACTGTTTGTCACACCGAGTGTGCCCCACAATGGGCCATCCTACAATAAGAGTATTATGTAATAGTATATGAGGCCGGTCCGGCCAGGGTGTGACTGTATTGCGGTGGTTGTGGGTTCGATCGCTCACTCGAGGGAATGAATTATTATTTTCATTTCTTCTCTCTGGCATCAATGCAACAAATCCTGCTGTGTGCGGGAAGGTGATTTCATTTTTAAATTTAGAAACTCGTAGCTTCTCTCGCACGAACTATATGATTATTAATTTAATATTATTTAAATGTGTTTTGAGAAAATTGGTTCAAATACAAAATATTTTTATAAATACAAATACAAATAAACTATAGTAAGCAGTTTTGAATCGTCGTATGAACATACATAAAAAGCTACAACCGGTATAAGGGCGATAGTTAGGTGAAGCAGCCTATACGTTGCATATCTTGCAGTGAAAGTACTATTAGCTACTACCAGATTAGCACGAACAAACATAAAGAGAGACGGATAAAAAAACAAATTGTTTGTTTGTGTTTTTGTACCGTATAAATATACACTTGAAAAAACCCAGTTACTTTGAAATTAGAGCTGTCTCTGATTTCAAAGTAACTGGGTTTTTGTGTGACATTGAAGTGTCTGTACACTTCAATTTTATTTGTAAGCATAGATTATCTTTACTTTTCTTAGTAATTTTAAAAATATGTCTAACTGACAAAGATTAATAAAACTTTTGTGAGAAAAAAAGAGTAGGCCATCATTAGTTTTAATAGAGCAATGTCTCGAATTTACTAGGTAAACGTGACTCTTGTGATTTCGATCTCAACTCCTTGAACTGTAAACCAATATTTAAATTATTATCGTCGAGGCAAAGCGCGGCATTATATTCTGCCACTCTACACGCAATGCCTCTAGAATTCGGCAGAAAGTGGGGAACGGAGTGTCTTAACACTAGTTTCCCTCTGCCTACTCTGCTGTGTGCGAGATACAGCGTGAAGCTAATTCAATTTAATTTAATTTAAAAAAAATCAAATCAAACTGCAAAAAAAGGCAAGTTATATTTGTAGAGATAGAAAAATACTTACGTCTTTGCCCAGTCCATATTTCAGAAAGGCTTTTAACACAGCAGCGTCGTCGAACAATCGTAAGGCAGCTCTGGCAGCGGCCAACTTCGCACTTGCGGCAAGTAGATGATCCCGTTTAGAGGTCGCTCCCCAAAATTTCAGCGTATAGCACGTTAAAGACACTATCTGTGACATTAAAGAGAAGAAATACTAAAAAAATATTATTGGTAGGAGGAAGTAAAAACACTCTGCTTTTAGCTTATTAACTTCTACTTTTAGTAAAACAATTTAATACAATATTAATAATGTCGCTACAATGTTTCGAAATTATTGTTTTATTTCATGTTAAAATAAAGATTCATATTAAAATAAAGATTCCTGAAGTTCTTATGTTAACATTTATGTATTTTCAATAAGTATTACATAAACTGATTGCTGAAAGTCACTACTATAGTATCTTCACATGATATTGACTGATACCGTAAAACTCTTTAAATACCTAGTAGGTATGTTATTGTAAACAACATTTGGTGTGAGACCCTCATCTTTTAAAACAGATTGAAATTATCATATTAATTTGTACTTCGCAGTTATTTACAGTTAATTCTAGAAAATGACGACTTCCATAAGATTTTTGTTATTATGTAATTCATCCTGTAAGCCTAATTCATATATTTTCAGCGTCTAATAAGCAGTTGTTACGTGTGTAATTTTCATGTAAGAATATCACGAGAAATATTCCGATATCTTTGAACGTAACTAACGTAGACAAATTAAATAGTCATTTAGTTTATATAGTAAACGCACAGATTCATGTCAACGTTCCATTGGGATCAAAATGGACACATTGAAGTATTTTATTGCTGTTTTGAACTATTAACAAGGGTAACATTCAATTACATACCCTTATAAAAACACAATCATTAAAAGTACACTTCTTAGTAGTTTAAAAGAGCATCGAGGTAGTGGATACGATACCTTATCACGACTACCGTGAACCAGCAGCATGTCACAGAACTCATCTACTAATTCCATACTGTCTCCGTTAACCAACTCTACTTACAACTACACCATCAATAAAACTAAACAAAATATTGGGATATGACAAATGAAAATCATTATCTTATGTATTTAGATTAGATAATTCTGATAGTCCATGTCAGGTATCCTGACGTTGTTGGGGCTTAACGAGTTTTGGGCATTTTGGCATCAGTGATCGATCGTTGATAGAAAAGATGAACAGAAGCTATTGTGTTGTAGTGGGAAATATATATTATTTATATTTATATATAGAAAGCAATAAATACTTATTTTTTACATTTAAATAAATTCACAAGCTGGAATACGACTGGATCGTTCGTTATTCACACATTAATATTAGATAAACAATATTAATGATATTCCGAATAAGAATTTCAGGTTCATTTAAAATTTAATTACATAAGCAAAGTTATTGTAATTAGTAGAATGCTATATAAAAAGTTTACAATAACAAATCATTTTAACATTTAAGCAAGTATATATATTAAAATAATAATAATGTATAATAATAAAAATAAATTCGTTACATAAACAACATTGTATAATTCTATTTACGTGTAATACGTAATATTTTCCAACAGACAGACAAAGACTTCTATTATATATAATAGCCATCTTGAATACCTATTCGTGTAGCATGAAACATTTAAACATAAACAAACCATTCCACTATAGCACCTTTCATAATGTACAGAGTAATTTTATGTCTTAATATTACAATTAATCTATTTAATCTTATTTTTTATTATATTATCTAATTTTTTAAATGACATCATAGTAACATCTGTACATTTTTTTCACTTTACCTACCTACGCTGTGGGATACACAGTAGCATAGGCAGAGGGAACTTAGTGCTAAGATACTCCAGTATCCACATTCCGCTCAATTTTCGACACAACACGCACTTGAATGGCGGAGTAAGTAATTCCAATTCTAATAAATTTGTTTTATTATCAATCAAACCGGCTGCTAGCGACTTAATTATTTATTAGGTAGGTATATTTAATGGCTAAATTTACATATAATAAATAATTAAGATTACTTGAATTACATTTCGGTAGGTTTTAAATGAATAATGAAATGTTAATTTAAGGCTTAAAGTTTCCTCGATATTGGAGAACGAAAATGTTTTAATCGGAACGGAGTGTCTTAATACTAAGTTACTTTTGCCTACCTCGCCAAGTGCGGTATACAGCGTGAAGATATAAAAAAAACGTTAATTACTCTGTGCAAATACATAGAAAGTACTTGATAAAATCCACGACGAACTTATATTTTAAATAGTTACATTATCTAGTCATTATAAGCTAGAGATCCATTCGCATTACGACGCTTCCACTGTAAACATTAATTGTAAAACAACATGAAATAGAAATTCTAACGCATTTCATAAAAATATAATTAAATTAAATTTTAAGTTTATACAGAATTTTTAAATTTGTATAAGTATTATTTATTATTCAAAATGGAGGTGCATACGAGGAGTAAGGATGTCACAACAAAATGCAGATTTGAAGATGCTTTAGATTTAACTGGTAAGCTTATGAATAAATAGATAAATTGATCAAATATTTTTTTTTCCTATTTAAATTAAAAAATAAACAGTAAAAAATTGTAAGTGTTTAAAATAAATATTATATAAACAAATTTATTTCCAGGTTTTGGTAGATACAATGTAAGTTTGTTAGCGGTGTGCTGCTTGCTCATCTTAGCAATGTATATAGATATATTTGGATTCTCGGTGATCCTTCCGAGCGTGGCGTGTGACATGCAGCTCACTACCTCGCAACAGGGCTTACTCTCTGCGGTGCCTTTGATAGGTAAGCTTAACTATAGTTCCACAGCCAACACTAACGCAAATTATTATGATTATTATTATTTATTTAATACTCTATTACACCAACGTTATTAAACTCAAAAAGAAAAAAAAATCTTAATTTATCTTCACACACTCTGTATAAGGAATACAGGTGTTATGTTATGAATGGTAAATTCCGACTTATGTGTGGTATTTCAGGAGAAGACCTCTCTGGCGCTATAAATAAAATATAAATATATCTCCTAGATCACAAAAACGTACAGCAATGCTATAAAATCCGTCGTTTAAGAAAACATCATGTTCTAGAATCTAAGCGTGTTGGCGACGTTGAGTTCTGCCACGTAACACGCAAAGCCTCTAGAGTTCAGCGGAAAGTGGGAAACAGAGTGTCTTAACACTAAGTTCCCTCTTCCTACCCTCCTGAGATACAGCGGTATACAGCGTGAAGCTGATAAATATATGTATGATTTTTTTACATTTAACATTATAATTTTTTTTTGTCTTGTTTTCGCTACACACTTACGAGTACTGTAATACTACATTCCGATAAAACTATGACTGATAGGTACTCAATGAAATAACTACTTCAATTTTAATACTGTAATGTGTTTGTATTTTAACACCTTCCCCACCTTTTGATCAATTTTTAAAGCTATGCTTATTGAGCGAACTAAAGCAAAAGTAATAATTCCTTCGATTGGGATGCGAACCCACAACCATCGTAGTTCACTGTTAGAGGCCGTGCTGCTACGCCACGACAGCCTCAATTATTTAATTAAAATTAAAATTAAAATATAGAGTAAATTCCCTAAATATAGACCATCATATTGCTTTCTTTTAATAAAATACAAATATAGGCAGATAATTAAATTGTTTTTTTTATGTATATGTATGTATGATTAGATAAACTATTAAAGAATAACAATTTTACATAAAAATGTAATAAAGGTGCAAATTTTCTAACAATCTTTCTAATTAATAGTCAATACGCGAATTAGAAATTTTTGCAACAAGATATTAAAAATAGACCACTGATATTAAATACTATTAAGTCTTTATTATCACGTGAGCACATGAACACATACAGACTATAATAAATTTAATCTATTTTACTAACAAATATTGTTTATATATATATAAATAGATCAAAAAGAGGGTAAGTAAGTATGTATCTAAACAACCTTGTAATCCAATTGCCTTGAAATACTTACGCAATCTAGGTCATGTACACCCCATGTTTATTTTTTCAATCATTCGAACTAACCACCAGAATAACCCCTTTGACCATTTTCCGTCTCATTGAACAGAAAATTAAAAAAAATATATTTAACTAAAATTGCTTAAAGAACTCACGCTTGAATAATTACAGTAATTACGTGTAAATATTAAATAATGCTAACAAAAGGCGTATTGTGTTCGTATACATGGCTATTTTCTATTGATTTCAACGCTTGTTTTTGTTTTACAAGTTATTTATAATAAGTAGTTCCCTATTGAAAAATGAAATAATGAAATATTTATGCAAAATATATATTATTTACCATAAGCCTAGTCGTGAGGCAGGAGCACAAAATGTAACTGTGAACTCAACTGGTTGTGGGTTCGATCCCCACTCGAGGAAATGAAATATTTATTTAAATTTGTATTTCCATTTCTTCGCTTTTGTGTCGAGGCTAAGCGCGGCGTTGAGTTCCGCCACTCGACATACCATGCCTCCATTATTCTGCGTAAAGTGGGGACGGTATGTCTTAACATTAGGTTCCCTCAGCCTACCCTGCTGTGTGCGAGATATAGTGTGAAGCTGAACAAAAGTCCTATTATGACAAAAGATGTACCTTTTTTACGCTATCAATAACATTCAAAAGTGTTTTATTATTATAGTCGCGTTTACACTCACACTTTGTGCCACTGGAGCACTAGATTTATGACTTTATGGGGGAAAAATAGTCAATCACAATTTCCCCAGGTATCATGCTGTCGTCGTACGCGTGGGGTCTCTGCGCGGACACGCTCGGGCGCCGCACCACTTTACTCTTCGCGATGCCTATAGGAATGCTCTTGAATTTGGCCGCCAGCATTGCCCCCACTTATGAATCCTTGGCAGCGATAAAGTTTTTTTCAGCTTCTTTGTGAGTATACGCTGAACTGTTTACGTCTTTCCCGCAATTAGCAGAGGAAATTTAGTATTAAGACACTCTTTCTCCCACTTACGCCCAATTTTTATGTCAATCTACATGGTTATGATAATGTAAATTTTAGGTACAATCATATTCCAATTGGGCTTAGACTTTGGTTTGAGGATCTATATTTTATAAGTAATTTTGCTTTATTAGTTAAAATAAATAAATGCAAGCAAAATTTTTTATTGATATTGCATTATACTGATGATGCCCTTACAGGTGATTCTTGTTTCTACGATGTCTAGAGTTGAAGATACTATTATGTGTTGTTCTACGATGTCTAGAATTGAAGATACTACGTCTAGATTGAATATATTGCATATATTTACATATATTTATACTAAAAAATATTTCTTCACCAAATTAACATTAAGGTATTTAATAAAACTTTAATTTATAGTACGTCTGCAGCAAATGCAGCAGCTTACGTCCTATTGGGGGAGAGCATGCCAGTGAGGTATCGGGGTAAATTTATGTTCCTCATGGCGAGCGCTACTATGTACGTGCAGTTTATTATTTGTGGTAAGTTGATCTCGGTCTGCGAGAAAAGCTAGTGCCATGGCACTACCTTCTCTACGTCCTACCATTTTGACATGATGTATCATGAGTGGCGGAACTTAACGCCAAGCTTTATTAAATCGAATAAAGTCAAAGTTAATGTGTGTAAAATCCTTCATTAAATTAGATAATAGTGATATATATATTACTCTTAGATTTGTAAAGAATACCACATATTATACGAAATATATATACGGTAGCTATAGGTACAAATATGTAAATATATAAATCTTGTAATTGTCAACAGTTTCTTTGTAATTGTCAACAGCCATAGCACTGCCAATCGCAGGTTTGTCATTTGCAATAGACATATCGTGGCTATCCATGACCTACCGACCTTGGAGACTTCTACTTCAAATTATAAGCCTCCCTGGCGTCATCGGAGTTTTTGGAACCTTCTTCATGCTGGAGAGTCCAAAGTTCCTATTGAGCAAAGGGAAAGAAGAAGCTGCACTTGATGTATTGAGAATGATATATAAATGTAATATGGGCTCAAATCAAAAGTTTTCGGTATGTTCTTCTCTCTTTTTTCTTATATTCAAAAATTTACAGCACAAAAATATATAAGTCCTGTATAATGTTATTAGAATACATGTTTCAGGTTAAATCTATATTAATGGATGACATCATGGTGGCGGATACAAAGCGTGTGTCTTTTATGCGTAAAATTTGGAATCAAACTGCGCCACTATTCAAACCGCCGCTTCTTAGAAACTCTCTTATACTTTATTACATACTACTCTGTGCGTATATGACGTAAGTGAAAAAAATATTATATATATTGTAGCATAAAAACATTAACATTTGACTTACGAGTATAAGAACTTAAGCAAAATCTATGTAGGTAGTTACGTATGTAACTAATTAAGTCTTATCAACTGTAGTCGCTAACCAAACTTGACTGACTGCCTTATTTAGTATTTGTAAATTGCCTATCAAGTTCATGTTTCAATGATTGCATAATTTAAAAACCTGTTGATGCACATTCATGATACATTTCATTATTACGTAAATAAAAAAATATATTAAGAAAGAAAATAAATATCGATATCATTCGTGGCGCAGGGGCACAAGCGTTTGACTCTAAACGCGACAGGGGGTGGGTTCGACTCCTGCTTGAGAAATGGAATTTTTAAAATTTTAATTTCTTCGCTCTCGTGTCGAGGCAAACTGCGACGTTGTGATCCACCGCTCAATACGCAATGCCTCCAAAATTCAGCGGAAAGTGGAGAGCGGAGTTTCTTAACACTAGGTTCTCCCTGCTTCCCTGCTACAAGCGGAATACACCTTGAAGCAGATATACATTATACGTACCTAATCTGATGATAAAATTTAGGTCTACCGGTTATACAATGTGGGTACCGACGATGACGAACGCCTATTTTGACGGGGATGATCGCTCGGGGAAAACCTTTTGTGAAGTGGCCAGTACCGCAGCCACGTCTCCTAACATCGTAAGTTTATATATTTTGGCGCTATTTGTTCGTTATTACATAAATAATATATTAATATTTCAATTTATTTCCAGACTATGACTGACTGTAACAGTGTAATCAAACCTATGACGCTCTACGCCGTGATGTGCTATTCAGGCTTATCTGGCACGCTGAACGTTCTTCTAACTTTTATAGTAACTCCTCTGGGCAAGAGGAGAACAACACTACTTGTCTTTTTAATTGCCATAATTTGTGGAATCATTCTTTTATTTATAACAATACCAATTTTAAGCATTGCACTATTTTATTTCTTCTTGTACGTGGCGCTAGTTTTAGGCGTTATTAATACTTATTTGATAGACCTAAACCCGACCCATTTAAGGTATGTTATATTTTTATACAGAAGTAAATGTATATATTTCTCAATAAAAATATTTAATTAATTTATAGAATATTTTTGTTGGTGTAATTTATTGATTTCATACTAGTGGTTAATACGTTGTTAATGATAATAATATAGCTGATTTTTATACAATTATTATGTTCTAAAATAGTAAAATATGATATAATAGAATTATTTTCTTAAAATGGGCAAAAAATAAGAACAAATTTGAAAAAAACTTGTCATTTTTTGTTTTCAGAGGTATGGCGACATGCTTGTCTGTGGTCGTAGCACGTGGATTTGGATTTTTTAGTGTTCAGTTAATAGCTAGTCTACTTGGTAACTACTGCACGACTATGGTGACTGGCTACATTGTTCTGGTTTTCTGTAAGTATTATTTATATATATCTATGTACTGAGCACGACAGAGAGAACCTGGTGCTAAAACTACGTTTCTCACTGTCACCAAATATTACGTGTTAAGTAGTGGAATTCAAAACTGAGCTTATATTACTAGAGCGAGGAAATTAAAATAATTATTTCCCTATAATGATAATCATACCCACAAACTAGGCGCTTATAATCAGACGTTGTGTCACTGCTCAAAATGTTTTTTTTAGCTCCACGCCCTATCCTCCATATAACAGAGTAGGCATAGGGAACCTGTGAACAAAATATAAACTCAGTTTCTCATTAAGACGCTTCCGTTCTCCATATTCCACGACGGCTTCAAATGTTTATTAATTATATTGAATACTAAATATATATTTTTCTTTCCAGCGGGACTAATAGTTGCCTTTCTCTTACCTTCTGACGAACATGAAAGGGAAGATATAAAAGATAACAATATAGCAACAAAAGAAGGATATACAATAGAAAGAACTACCTAGTTTATAATATATTTACTAATAATACTGTATTTTTTTTATCGGCTTCATGCTGTATCCCGCAGCAGGCAAGCACAGCATGGTAGGCAGAGGGAACCTAGTGTAATACTCCGTTCCCCACTTTCTGCCGAATTCTGGAGGCATTGTGTGTTGAGTAATAATACTGTACATATTTACAAATAAATTATTATAATAATAATTTAAGAAATATTATAATTTATTAAAATATTGTATAAGAATATTGGTTTTATTGACATCTATGACGAAATTAAATATTTTAAAAATATTAAACTTTACTAAACCTCTAAATTGGATTACATATCTTTAACATGAGTTAATACGTTAATTCACATTAAAAAGCCTGAAGAACGCACATCAATAGCTTAGTTCAGGACTTTTTTCGGAATATAACATATTAAATTTTATTGTTTTGTTTAACATTTTATTTTAAATATATTATATCCTAATTGGTACTCTTAATAATTTTTTTGTACATAATTATTCCTGTAATAATAATAAATAAAAAAATTTATTAAATATTTTGTAGAAGGCAACTTTTCACCCTTATGTCATTCTTGCTTAACTGTCAAACTGTCATTCACTTTTGTGATACCGCAAGCGAAATGTCTGATTCCGCCGGCGATAATTCAAAACCTCGAGTGGTTGTTTTAGGAGGTATATTGGATTATTACTCATAATATACGTACAAGAATATTTACTTAAATAGTATTTCTCACTTATGGTATTGTGTAAAGATATTGTTTTTGAATTCTGTAACGGTTACTGAAAGTCTTAGTCATCAGTGACCTAAGTGTTTTTTACTATCTGAACTTGCGATTTGCTTCAGGGTGCGGCTTCATTGGCCGAAACCTGGTGGATTACTTAATAAGCAATGACCTGGTGAGCGCTCTACGTGTGGTGGACAAGACACCTCCACAACTCGCTTTCCTCAATCCAGCGCATTCAAAGGTTTTTGAAGACCCCCGCGTCGAGTATAAAAGTGCAAATCTTATAAATCCAAGTAAGTACTATATTTAAAAAATATACAAGTTATATGTTCGAAGCAAACTTGTCTTTGTCTGGCAAACTTCTCTTGTTGATTGTGTTGAATACAATTTTTTCTCAACGTTCTAGAAATGTCGAAAAATAACATTGTGTTGTGAAAAATAACAAAGAAGTCTTAAGTTTTTGATAGGTATAAAAGAAACTGCTTTTTAAACAAAAAAATAAAAATGCTTTTGTATCATAATTACTTATTGATTAAAGATTTTACAATAAATTACTATTAGACGAAATATATTACAGTCATCAAATTCCTTCTGATTACATAAAGACCTTGATTGTAAACTTGAAGCACAGAGTGAAAGTACTAAAGGAATATAATGTACCTTATAATGTTTAACATTTAATTATTTATCATTATCTATTTTAAATGTAATTCATATTCTAAGGATCTTTGATAATAATGATAATAATTTAGAAAAATTAAAACTATTTACTTCTAATAATTAAATCAACTTCTAATAATATTATATAATAATAAGCTTATTTTGATATAACACTATTAAGTTAATTATATGTCACTGACATGACATGATACCTTATCATAAGTATGATTCATTTCTATAATGATTCTGTTTGTGTGTAATAATTACTATTTTAAGTATAATAATATCTGCATACAAGGCCGCTATGGTGCAGTGGGACAATATGTGCCCATTAATGTAACAGTTGTAAGTTTGATACCCAAATTAATTATTTTAATTTCTCAGCTCAAATGAGACAATATGCAGCATTGAGTTCCCCCACTGAACATGCACTGTCCTAAAGAAGAACAGATAATTTTAGTGCTAGGTTCCCTCTGTCTATGTCTATGTGTCTAAATGAGCCACCAAATAAATTTTCCTCATTGTGATAGCTTTTTATCATTCTTGTAACTCTTGTTGATGATATTAGTGCAAACAAAAGGATAC
Organism: Heliconius numata; assembly: GCA_016802625.1. Lineage (NCBI taxonomy): Eukaryota > Metazoa > Arthropoda > Insecta > Lepidoptera > Nymphalidae > Heliconius > Heliconius numata. The sequence continues at coordinate 1,068,377 of JAEBDU010000061.1, read as the reverse complement.
TTAACTTAATATTTACATAAATAAAAACATACACACATCGAAAACTTTCGTAGGAATATATCGGTACTTTAACCCTTTTTGATCTTTTGACTATAGAGTGGGATAATTTTATAGTATTGTTTGTTTAAAACTTTGGTGCTTATGTACTAAAGCCATCGCAGATAAAAAAAATAGTATATTTAAAGTGTAGCTTAGGGTAGGAAAACGCAGTGGGTCATAATAATTAGAACTATTTAAGAATACCCTGTGGTGAACGTGGATGTCGGCTACCATCTTGGTGGGAGATCCGCCATCGGAGTTGCAGGCGTAAGTTTACGGCAGAGGTCATGCATTTTATGCACGTGAGTGGTCGTGAGAGGGTATCGTGGGGAGGATATGGTGGTATATAGGGGTGGAGGTGGTTCGCCCTAACCTAGAGCGCTGTTTTAAAAGAGGGTTCGGAATTCTGACTTTATGGCTGGTACAGATACTGACGGTGCACGGGTGCTTCGGAAAACACTTGCAACTATAGCTATTATACTTAAATGGAAATCCAAAAATAGCGAAAATAACTATTTAAAATATATTATATTTTGATAACAAGGACCTTCTAATATTATTTTACACAAATTAACATACTCTACAAATATTTACAACAGCTTCATATATAAGTGGCTTATCGGTAGTGATAAGCAAACTGTTAGATAACAAGTCTGAGCTTCATGTCCGGCCACTTTTTTAATTTCCGCTACTGTCCAAATTATTTATTATGCATCAAGTGGTCAAAAAGAAGATTATTTTATGCATTATTTCTGTAGAGACCAGTCGTGGCGGGGGGACACAAACGTGCGACTTTAATCGTGACGGTTGTGGGTTCGAATATAAAATATTTTAATTTCCACTCTTTGGCAACGAGGCAAAGCGCGGCGTTGAGGTCCGACACTCAACATGCAATGCCTCTGGGGTTTGGCGGAATGTGAGGAACAAAGGTGTTTTTATGGAATTGGAGTATTTTAACACTGGATTCCCATGTCCCGTCTGTTGCCGTTATTACGTGCGGAATAGGCTGTGAAACTAAAAAAAAATAGAAATGTAACAATATTTGACCTGGCATGTCCTTGTTTTATCGTGAGTGTGTAACTTTAATATCAAAGATAGTTGAAAGAAGCTTCAGAGATTGTTTCTTATTTAATAAATATATTGTTAGGACCGCTTATGTAACACAACGTTCCACTCTCAACGAATAACATGTCCTTAAATCACAGTACAAATGTCTTGGCGCCGCGAGGGTTCGGTCTTCCTGGCGCCATGCTGTTTGAAACTAAATTATTGTTGGAATATTTTTACTGTATGTTCATCATAATAACTAAAATATATTTTATATTCTACGCAAACAAAATTGCAAAGAAATGAAAATATGAAATATTTCATTTCCTCGATTGAACTCACAACCACTAGAGCTAGTCACACACTTGTGCCCCTACGCCATAACTCAAAATAATGTAAATAATTTAGAAATCTGTAATAAAACGAAGACAATACTTAAAATACTCGTATAATTATAAAGAAGTTTGTAAATTGGATGTAAAAGCCTCGTCGAATCCATTAACCACGTACATGAACGAAGTCACGGATAATAATTTCATCAGTATGCAATACAATTATACTTACTTTGTAAAAATTTGTATGAAATATGTATCTAGTACACTACTAGTAGTGAAAAAATGGAAATAAATCTTATAGTAACTACCACTTGTCTTAATAACAGTGAATCAATGTGCTTGTTAAGAAACGAAACGGAACTTCTACTGTCGTTTTGTGAAGAACATATTGACTTTTTTTTTAATTTTACCTTTTTTATCTTAAAAGGCCTTCGTACACGTAACCATAGCCCATGTCTAGATTATTTAGAAAAAGCTGCCGATGTGTCATTCTTCTACGTTCCCTATTTTTAAGCCTACTTTAGAATTTTATTGTGAAAGATATAATATTGGTATCTAATAACGTCGAAAACGTTAAAATAAGTATAAAATATATATATAGAAATAAAATTAATACTAATGAGTTAATTACAAAATTTTAGTTAAGCCTAATTATATGAATAGTATTGTAACCAGCGCCTAAACTAACAAAATGGGCTTATCCAAAAAAAATATATAAGAAAGACAATAATATCGATTAGTATTCACATCGGCGGCGCACAATGTTGCATACAATAGACTAAATAAAAATATATGACGAATATAATACCGACGTCCGCCAGTGGCCAGAGTCGAGGCGATGCACTCATAATGACCCTTTAATGACTACAAAAAGAAAATTATCTTTTATATTTTTACATCTCTACTAGCTTTCTTTCTCCTGTTTTCTATTAATATGCTATGAAAGTAGTTTCTTATCGTAGGGCTTGATTGTTTTGCTGGATTTACTCGTAGAAGGTATTTTTATTATTTTGTCGCAATAGCAGTAACAGGAAAAAAATTTATACAATCAGTTTCTAGGTATGTATAAAAATGTAAAAGTAAATGAGGTTTTTAATACAAAAGTTATTTATAAATAAATCCACGTAGAAACCACAGGCGCTCTACTATAGATTTGCTATTTGTTTTGTACTGCCTCTGTTACGATTCAAATAAAAATAATGCACTGTTACTCATTATCTGGGTTTTTCAGTAGGTACTGCTATTAATACTACAATACTTATTAATCAACCATTGAGTTTTAATATCAAGGGAATTTTTGTTTTAAATAAAAATTGAGACATGATACGAAAAAAACATTACTATTTTTATTTTTTCGAGATCCAACTGTAAAGATGTTTTCTAAAGCGTGTCCCACGTTTCGTATCGTGAAATATTTATTTAACTGAATATTAAATGAGCTTACAACACTTTCCAACAGTAGATGAAAAAAATGTCAATCTGAGCTTAATGCACCAATTCATAAATTATGTTCATAGAATAATAAAATTCTGTAATATTTTCATGTGTTCGCTCTGGTGTGGAGGCCAAACCGCGGCATTGAATTCCGCCACTCAACACCCCATGTTTCCAGAATTCGACGGAGTGTGTTAACACTAGCTTGCCCATGCCTACTAAGTTTTTATTTTCAAAAATATTATTTGACTTTGACTATATCTTAGCACTTTTTCACAGCGTCATGCGCCACAGCACTCGAACCAAACGGAGAGGACTGGTCGCTGGTGGTGAACTGTGCAGGAGAGACCCGCGTGGGGCAGACGGAGGCGGTGTACGCGGAGGGCATCTTTACGTTAAGTGTAAACGTGGCGAAGCAGTGCGCCAAGCTCAAAGTGCCACGATTAGTTGAAATATCCAGCGGGCAGATGTATAACACTGATAAGGTGAGAGTTGAATGTTGTTTCTATTAGTTTAGTCTTCTATGTCGAGGCAAAGCGCGGCGTTGAGTTCCGTCACTCAACACGCAATGCCTCCAGAATTCGGTGTAAAATGGGAAACGGAGTGTCTTAATACAAGGTAACCTATCCTGCTGTATGCGCATACAGCGTGAAGCTGACTCATTTTTTTAAAAGCTTTTATTTTTTCTTCGGTTTGCTTCAAATATGGATAAATCATTCTAATTAGAGCAAAAATCATAAAACTGCAGGAGTAGAGGGTGTCCTCACTTTAAACTTAAAAATGGCCAAGCAATGCCTCATTCTCAGACTTTAAAATGTTGAAATTTTCAACGACAGTATGTATAATAATAACATGATATGCGGGAAGATTAAAAAAAAAAAAACAATATTTCCTGCTAAAAATGGTATTGAATGTTTATAAGTGGT
>JAEBDU010000061.1:1006512-1064586 GCA_016802625.1 Heliconius numata | reverse complement strand
GTTTATAAGTGGTTTTATACGATTTAAACTATCGAATGTCTTAAAACCGATACTCTATTGAAAGGTATCGCCTAAGGGAATTTGACGTAACATTAGATAATTTTGGGGTAGCTTAGTATGTAAGGATTCTTTACTAGAATCGTGCAGTTACTACTTTAGTAGAATTCCCTATTATAGGTTTCAGCTTCAAAATACGTATATTTTGAATTGAATTGAATTCTTGATATATGACGTTTCGAGCGTGCCAGTACGTATATTTTTAAAAAAGTTATATGTGAGCCTGGGAACTGGGATACAAGCGAGTCTGTCGTGACTTCGACACCCACTCGGGGAAATGAAATATAAATATTTTAATTTTCTCACTCTGTTTACGATTCAAAGGTGGTGTTAAGTTCCGTCACTCAATACACAATGTGTTAAATTTGCCCTAAACTTTGAGAGCAAAGTCGGATAAAATTATTAATTTATTAGCAATCAATTATAACATTAAGATCAACAGACTTCATTTAATATGCATAGTAGTGTTACATTTTCCTTCCTTTATTATTTCTGTACGTTATAAAATATTGTTTCCTTTTGAACTGCTATTAATTATTAAAGAAATTCTAATTAGAGTATTTGAATATAAATATATAAAAATTAAATGAAATCAGCTTCACGGTGTATCCCGCACACAGCAGGGTAGGCAGAGGGAACCTATTATAAATATATTATTGCTCAAAATTGAATGTTTTATGTCTAATGGCTATATCTAACTTTCGTGGTTTTAATAATTTTGACAATATGTACATTGTTATTAATAGTAGCCCGGAATATATGGTGTTGCCATCATTATTTTTATCTGCCACTTTCGGAAAGTATTTCCTATTAAGATCCTTATGTCCTGCTAAGTCAGCCTTTGTTACGAGAAAATACTTTTAATGATGTTTTTTAGTTTCTTCAACAATTTTGCTATTTTCCAGCCTCACAAAGAAGATGGTCCAGTAGATCCGTGGACGGTGGAAGGTCGCATGAAGAGCCGCCTGGAACAAGAATTAAAGAATATGCAGTCTGAATTAAACTACACTATCATCAGACCGGCCATTGTCTATGGGATTGGGGATAGGAGGAGTTTAAGTAAGTAATATTTTTTTGTTTTTCTCACTCCATTCCTCACTTTCCGTCGAGGCGTTGAGTGTTGAGTGGCGGAACACCGCAGCGCTTTGCCTTGTTTTTTTTAAAATATGTTATTAATTGTTTTGTTTTTGTTTTTAAAATTCTTTATTAATAAATAAGTAAGATAACAAACATAACTTAAGCTAGAAAATATGTTGTTAACATAATAAAAGAAAGGTACTTTATCAGGCTAATAAGGCGCCTCCAAAAGTTTACAAACTGTAGGTTAAACAACTTATTAAACAACGTAGTTAAGATTCAAACGAGTTTTATGTTATGTATTCAAATTCAATATTTTGCGTAAAAAATATCGTTCTATAACTGAAAATGAAGGTAATTAATAAATAAAAACTTGGTGTTGTTAACAAAGTTAGGCTCAGTTACGACCAGTAACGAAGCCGCGAGTAGACCTCCCGCGTCCCCCTCATACAGTCGTACTAGGGCGACAGCGGGGGGAGCGTTTGAGACGCAGCGAGTCCGAAGGCTGGCTGCCGCACTCGCTGGAAAGTTATTAATTAAAACATATTATTATGATCATCAAACTTACAAATATATGTTTTTTTCCAGCACCACGCCTCCTCTACGGTGGCATATACAAACATTTAGGTGAAACAATGAAACTTTTATGGACGGCCGATCTCAAAATGAATACAGTCCACGTAAAAGATGTCAGCCGAGCCATCTGGACCCTAGGCATGAGGGGCGACGCTAAAGGACAGACATACAATGTAGTGGACGAGGCGAACAGCTCCCAAAGAAGCCTGGCTGAACTGGTCTCCGAGATATTCAAGATAAATCATGATTATTATGGCACTGCTATTTCTACTTTGGCTAAGGTGTGTTTTTTTAAATTGTTAGTGTTTAAATTTTAGTAGTGTTGATTGTGGTGTTTTTTTTAAATTAATTGTATGAAGATGTTGGTATAAGTTTATGAGAGTATTTAAAGAAATTTTAAGTAAAATTTTTAAAGGTAGTGGCTTGACGTGTGTTGGTCAATCCCCACTTGGGAGAGTGAAAACATTTAGATTCTCTTTCCCAATTCCCCATACTGGTAATACAGATTATTAGTTAGAATAATTGCTTATAACAAATAATGGGATCTATTAATATAAACAACAACATACAATTTTAAATTGTATTTTGTTAAAAAAATAAGTTATATATTTTCTCATTGTTCACTAGAATGACATAGCGTCAGTGGCCGAAGAAGCAAACGACAAGCATTTGACCGCTTGGGCGGAGCTGTGTCGCAAGTATGCGCTCGAGCACACCCCGCTAGAGCCCAGTGCGGGCGCCGACACCCTCCTCAACAGACAGCTGTGCCTCGACGGGAGCAAGCTCAGGGCGATCATGGCGGTAGATGTCAAGAAGCCTACCTTAGAGAACCTCTTGGAGGTGAGTTATATGTTGGTGTTGGTGGTGTCGCACTAGAGTAGGAGTCGCTAGAGGACTGACACCACTCAATGTACAAATTATTCTCTTCATAGTGATGTATAGTGTTGGTTAATCTAAAGATAGGAAATTTACAGGAATGTTGACAGTATTTGGTGTTTTGAAAGTGTCAAATCACAAGGGCTAATGGTAGTAAATTTGTGCAGTTCTTCTTTCTTTATTGGTAAAGATGATTGTATAAATCCCAATGCTGCCTCAGAATATATTCGTACTTGATTGTATTTGACGATTCTTTAGATAAAAGCCAATATTTAGCCATTAACCTCATGTTCGGAAAAAAAAGTAAATTCATTCAAATGTGTACATATAAAAACAGTGCCATAGCAATATCAGTAATAGAAAAATCTCATAAGAAACTTATTGCGTTTAAAATCATCCTAATTATTTTTATGTTTAATATAAATATACAAGTGTATATAATATAATATATATTCATTATTTGTTTTATTTACTTTTAGGTTTTACAAGACTATGCTTCGATGAATCTCTTCCCCAAGGAGCTCCTGCTATGACCGCATTAGCTGAACTATATATTATTAAAAATACCTACCGCTAATTATAATGCGATTCTGAGCTTATTTAAGTAAAAGACATTCAATGTTAACGAAGTTATTCTAAGCATTTATATTCCAATTTTAGATTATAATTAATTTTGTGACCCAAATGCTGCCTTATTGATTATTAATTTTCACTAAAACGTGCTCATTTTAAAATGTATTATTACTTAATTTATATAAAGTAACCTTTGAAAGTTTTTTAAGGCATTTGTCATTTGTCCAGGGTTTAAAAAAGTTCTGTGATAAAACTATGGACAGTTTCGAAGTATTTTATTAATAAAAAAATTAAATAAATCCTCTTCAAAAATAACTATGTGTTAGTAGTATTAAATGAGTCTGTCTATAACAATAAGCGTGTCTTTCAGCTTTCATACTACAGCCGTTGTTTGATTTGTCATCAATTTGAAGATCCATAATGAGATTTTATTGTACTTAAGAAATTCCTATGTATCTCTTTTATGATTTAATATTCGTATATTTAGTATGTACGTATGTACTTAAGTTAAATATATATTTTTTTGTATTTCATATTTTAAAATAACGACACTATCTGACATCGTAACATCGAGTGTTTCTTTGGTGATAATTAAAATTATTGAAATTGTACCATACTAAATAACCTGTCAATTTTTATGTATTATTAGAAATTATATTTACAACAAAAAAAATTTTTTAAAAAATCCCCTAATGTGGATGTTTGATAGAAAATTTGCACATTTTCTAACATTTTTACCAATATTGCTAAGTTTACTAGACTTTTTACATACCATTAAATATATTTACTTGAATTACATATGTATGGGAATATTTCGTGTACCGTCAGCAAGAAACTAGGAATAGACTAATTATTTAACAGAAAAAAACACGTACAAATTGAAATTTCATTATTGCCACTCACAAATAAATCTAGATAGATAAATAAATAAATACAAATTTAATAATGATTAGATAACGAAAATAAATATATACACTTTTTTGCTGATGGTACAATTAGTTAAGTACAGTTAAGCACCGCTCAATTTTAAAGCCCCGTTTAGTTTATTTGCTCATAATTTTAAGTTTTTTGCTTAATTATGCATTTTGAAACAAAGTTTCATCTGTATGGTTGATGTAGTGTTGAATTCAAAAATGTATGACCTGCGAAAATATATTGTACTTTGCAGTATAATTGTATTGATATATGGTTATTTTTTTTTAAACCAATCCTGCTTTAGTCTTGACTAAAATGAAATAAAATATCCCGCGCATATTTCCGTTATCCACTTTCCGCCGAATTTTAGAGGCATTGCGTATTGAGTGGCGGAACTCAACGCCGCGTTTTGCTTCATAGTAGGAAAATATTTAATTTCCTAGAGTGGAAATCGAACTCATAACCTTTTGTGACATTGCGCTGCGACGGGTATCAGTACATATATAATTATTATACATTTTCTTTGAAAAATGATAAAACGAAGTGTCTTGAGACTAAGTACAATCTGCTTGCATACTGATACAAACTGATACAACGTGACTTAAAACAACATATTAAATCGAAATGATAAAAGTAAATAAAACATTCGGATGTTTTGAATATTTTTATTATGTTTCAAATATAACAGACACGTTGGCTCTTTATTGCACACCTCTAACATTTGCAGACTTAAGGAAGAAATACACAACCGATTTTTTTATTATACTTAATTTATTTTAAAAACAATAGCTCAATGAAATAGCTTCGTACAAAATAAATTACAATAAAATTATTTTAGTACATGAATGAAGCATTAAGTTTTCGTTGCCTCTAATTAAAAAATGACATGATGCGGAAAAACAATAAACTAAAAAAATACGTTGCTATTTTTTTAACGATGATGTATGATAATGTATACAAAACATTTAAATAGATATTTTCTCGTCATCAATGCTTGACAAAAAGTTTTGACAAAAAATATTTTTTTTTAAATTGACTATTATTTATTGCACAATTTACATTCTTTTTCTATTCATCCAAAATAATAAAAAATAAAAATTTAGAAGTCAAAAACAACATCATACATAGACTCCGTCGAGGTTAGTTCCAAAATCCCAAAAAAATGCATTCCTAATTAAATAAGTTGAACTTAGCATAATAACAAATATAAAAATGATAAAATTCTTTTTCCTAGTAGTAATTATAACATAAAAAAGAATATTTTCAAGTGTGATCCCGAATTAATCGTTTCTTTAGACAATTTATACACATAATTTTATTAATCTTAAACCTTAAATTAGCCGCCATCAAATTATATTAATTACATATTAAGCAACAACTCTTACTTATAAATCAAATAGGAAATATGTAATATATTACATATTCTTGTATATCATATAAAAATATGATTAAACACGTCAGTATCAGAAATATCCTCACAAAAGCCTTTTTTCCTCACAAAAGGTTTTTTTAAATATTATAACTTTATATTACGCAATAACTTTTTTCACATAACAACATTAATTCACCAAAGGAAATGGAGACTGAATCTAGTTGCCTTATACACATATAAGGTGCATTCGGGTAAGTCCGAAAATTGGGTATTTCTTATAATTAAATACAGTACTGCTTTCTGTAAATGTCTGCGTATAATTTATTTTAGATTATTTCTATTTTACTTTTTTTTCAAGTGAATAATACCAGACGTACTTAGTATTTTCATTAGAAATTTTCGGAGAAATCCGAATGCGCTATACACCATAAAATTTATTAAAAAACTTAACTCATAGCGCGTTTGAATTTTGATCTACTAACAAAGCTATATACAAAGATATATTATTAATATTATAAATAAAAGATGTGTTGTCAGTATCGCAGACCTAACGTAGTTGCTGTCAGTTGATTGATTGGATTGGTTGTTGAGGGGACACGTGACAAAAGTCCGTCATTGGCAATATTACTACTTGTATCTGTAAATAAATATAACAAACCTCTTGAATTATTGATTCAACCAAGTAATAGAACATATATGGTCGGACTATAAACGCGATGGTTGTGGGTTCAATCGCCATTCTTCTGGGAATGATTATAATATTTGAAATATTTTCAATTAACCCCTGTGTCTCTGTTTGACAAACCAAGGCGTTGAGTTCAATCAGAACACAATGTAGAAAATGGAGTGTTTTAACAATGGGTTCAACATTGCTACCTAAGTATAGGGAAGAATCCGTAAAGCTGTTTATTTTCTACGACCAAAATAGAATTGTGATCAATTAAATAAATAATAATAAAGGAAATTAATGTCGACTCACCCGCAGCTGGTCTCTGTTGGGTCCTAACAAGTGTTTAGGTTCTGGTATTTCAGTACTGTCCGAGCACTTCGAACATCGTCTGCAATATAACATTACATTAAAACACCATATAAAAATAATATGCAATGGAACTTTCCTAATAAAAGGCTATATAGAAATTCTTATAAAAGAAGTACACATAAATATAGGAAAAACAAGATTCCCACTTTTAATTTTTACATATTATTTAATAAACATCTATACGATTTTATATGATCAGGGGCCCTCCATATAGAAGAGTAGGCAGATTGAACCTAGTGTTAAGACACTACTGACACATTTAGATATTTTGGTACTAAACAAATGGCAAGGAGGCTCGACATCTGACTAAACCCAATGGAATCGATTCACACTCTGGAGAATCGACTCTAACTTCTGCCAAAATTGGGCGGGAACTGGAGAGTCTTAACTCATCTAAGGTTCTTCTTTCCTGCTGTTTACCCTGCTATATGTGGGATACAGCGTAAAGCTGAAAAATGCTTGTATTTTTTTAATTCTTACCCAGTTTTAGACATATGTGAAACAGTGGGTGTTGAAGTTGTTGCGGCACTTTCGGACGAAGCCGGAGTGTAGAGCGGAGTGTTTAATTCATCGAAGTCTAACGCACCGTCAATGTTTAACACACTAGGGAAAAAAGTATTTTATACAGCCCTCTAGTTTTATTATATAGAAATAATTTTGAGCATATTTTTTCTATCTTTTTATAGTTTTTTTCAATTTTTACATTAACTAAATGTTTTATTTATTGATTTTGAAATTATGTCTTTATTTTATATATATTTTTTAAATATTTCCCAAATTACATTCATAACATTATTTACTAATAAAATTCTAAATAATTTCAGTAATAAAAAAGTTCAGGAAATAATACCTTTCATAGAATATCTCTTACATTACATAAGAACAGTAATAAAATAAAATATACCATTAAATCCTTTGAAATAAAAATTAGCAACTTCTAATTCATTTATATAAAGCAGCAATTTCATCACATTACATTTGAGGCCAGTCGTAGCGCAGGGGCGCAAAGTGTGACTGTAAACGCGACTTTTTACGGTTGTAGGTTCCATTCCTTCGTTTTGGTGTCGAGGTAAAGCATAGCGTTGAGTTTCGCGCCTCAACACGCAATGCCTCCAAAATTCAGCGGAAAGTGGGGAACGGAGTGTGAACACAAAACCTTGTGTTAAGACACTTTGGCCTATTAATTAATAATTTATGTATTGTATTTTTCATTTTGATTATTATCTATTTAATGATATATTTACGTGTTTTGCACAGAAAATCTGTGTACGCGCTCGACGACTGAAGCGACGTACTCCACGCCATTTTGGACGCCCCACACTAAGATACCTATCTGATATAATTATAATATTAAATTAATAACACTTTTACATGAAGCCGCCGAGGCACAAGAGCACAAGCGTGCAATTGCAAATATAACGATTGTGAGTTCTATTTGGGAATCGTAATCGAATATAAATATTTACTATTTTCATTTTCACGTTCTAGTAACAAAGCAAAGCGCGGCGTTGAGTTACGCCACTCAACACGCTATGCCTCGAACATTCAGCATAAAGTGGGAAACGGACATGACTTAATGGGAACGGAGTATCTTAATACTAGTTTCCCATGTTCCAGCTGCCTACTCTGCTATGTACAGGAAGCGTGAAGCAAAAAAACTGTTATTCTTAAATATAAACAAAAATACCTACTTTAAATAGGTTGATTTAGAAAAATTTCAAATAAGGGGACAATCCTCTGAAGGCCTAAAAATAAGCGTTCATATCCCACAATACTAACAAAATAGTAGAGCAACAAAAAAATGAAAACTATAATTTATTACAAATATAAAATATAAACAATGCCTTATCCTTAACCAAATAATTAAATAATTAGTATGATAAAAAAATATTTTAAGAAACCAACCTTAACCCGCACATGGTCACTGACCACCGCTCGCTGGCTGTAGTCGTACCACGTGTTCTCCGGACAGTTTTGACAGGTTATTGATATACGAACAGTACGCAACACTACTTCCGGCACCTAGAATTAGAAAAAAAAGATATATTAAAATAGTTCATTGCACCAAAAAAAAAATAAGCAGTCTTATTACAATCGCTCGCTGGATACATGATAAATATGCTTATTTTTTACAAGTTATTTGATTCACCAATAAAATTTTTCTTAATATTGACTGCCATAAAATCATATAGACACCTTTAAAATTAACTTCATTCTATAACTTATTAAAACATATAACAGAGAAACAAAACACAAAATACATACATCACACGTTCCCGCCCAAACTATCAACAAACTTTTTTTGAACCAAACTCCTTTTGGATACAAATCGACAGTCCACTCTGTTAATTTATCAGTCGCAATGTCCGCCATTGACGGTCTCGTTGAAAATATGAAAGTTCTCGTATGATAACTTGGTAGCGAGTGAAAATTGTCCACGGCAAGAATCGAACCCCAAGTGTCCTCGGTGTAGAGACGTGGCGTGAACAACATACGACCGGCTTCTGTTTGCTGTATCTCTGATACTCTCGCATATTGAGCTATTTGGAAAATGAAACAAGTATAAAATGTACTTGTATATACACACACATACCTACATAGATTTCTATTATACAAAAATAAATCTATATAAACGATGCAAGGATACGAAATTCTAAAAAAAATCATTTAAACTATGGCGAGAAAAATGTAAAAATTATAATTAAATCATTATATTTCTTTTATTGTGTGAAATTATACTATAAACCTTGTGTGTGTTTGTAAATGAGTACTAACCTGACTGATAGCTCATGGCGATAGCCATTCTCTCCATAAAAAACTCCTTGTGTTCCTGTGTCAGTGGACAGAGTAACAATTTGGCCAATTGATTTGGACACATCATTGGAAATCTGAAAAAAATTTTTTGGAGATTTATTATCAACTTCGCACTGTAGAGCAACATTTGGCAGAGTATGTACCGAGAATCTAGAGTTAAGACACTCAGTTCCCCACGTACCGGGACTCAACCCCGAGCTTCGACTTGTTACCAGAGAAATGAGAATTATTCATTTCACCTAGTGGAAAGCGGTCGCGTTTACAGTCAGTGCAAACAGCTGCACCACCACGTCCTCATATATTAAGTGATTTATTTTAAAAATTCTATAAAAAATATTTTCTTATATACTTATTTAATTATCTATTCTAAACAGTTGAACCAATTTTATTTGACATTTTATATTTATAATCCAATGAGTTCCATAATGGTTTGAAAACACAATTAGATTAGGAAGATAGTGCTGCAGTCCAACTACTAAGTATAAAACACTATCAGAAATGACGAACATGACGATAGAAATGACTAACGTGTACCAGGACCACTAGTACTATATTTTTAGCGTCACGCTGTAACCAGCACATAGCAAGGTAGGTAGAGAGAGAACTTCCTAGACTTAAGACACACCATTGCCATTAAAACTATTCTCCACTTTCCGTCGAACTCTAAAGGCATTGCGTGATAAGTGATGGAACTCAACGCCGCACTGTGACTCACTACGAACGAAGAAATGATAATATTAAATGTTTAAATTCCTCATGGGGAATAGAACCCACAACCTGTCGCAATTTATAGTCATACGTTTGTGCCCTTGACCAGTGCTCCCCGACTGGCCTGGCTAGTAAGAATAATAATATAATAATAAACGTACCTAATATGTGAAAACATTGTAGTGACTAACAAGTCCCAATGCGCCTTAATCTCGTGATCAGATAATTCACTAGAGTTTATTTTCTCCCTTTGCGTGTTTAGCCAACGCACCACGAACCTTCAAATGAAATAAATATATATATATATTTATTAAAGATATGCAAGAAATTTGTAATTAATAAGTTTAAAATAAAAAATAAGACTTTTATTGCTAAAGTGATTGTAATTATTTTTCTCTCTTTTAATAAGATTTGAATGCTGACGCTTTTGATTAATAACAGTGTGACACAAAGGTCTATTCACTTTATATTAATGTATTAAATTAACACAAGTACAATAAAAAATCTCGATTACAGATTTTTATATCTCTATCTCGATTCTAATAAAATAAAAATATGATTCAAAACTAACTGATAAAGAGTCATTTCATTGTGTAAAACTAAATCACTCTGTTGTAGTAGTAACAACAGTGTGTCGTCTTCCAGTTCGGCGAGCTCGCTGTCCACCATCCACTCCATGTTCCATTTGACGAAAATCTGACATTTCTGGAAGGAAATAAACTTTTCTTGAAAGCGTATAATATCAAAATAACTTGATTACTTGACTAAACCTTAAACATTCATCTTACCTTAGCAACGTCAACATGCCCACACGCCATAGTATATTGCATCCACGCTATAAGCTTTCCGCTCTTCGCGGCCTGCGCTATGTGCTGAGACATGTAGTCCAGACATAATGTTACTAGATCCTGTTGGAATCAAATTAGATAATTAGTTACGATTCGTTTTGAAGCCAGTCGTGGCACAGCGTGCGACTGTAAACGCAACAGGCTGTAGTTTCGATTTCCATTTGAGGAAATGAACTATTCGATTCGCTTCAAGTGTCTCCGTCCTTATACTTAATAATCTTCATTTCCTCGCTCTGATACCGAGGCAAAGCTAATGGGAACAGAGGGTTTTAACACTAGGTTCTCAAGTTCCATCCCCTATTCACATAGGCATGAGATAAAAGGTAAACAAATCATAAAAACATAATTTTATAGGTCACAATTCATTAGGATTTTTTCACACACAGGTTCTAATCCTCTTTATAAATTTTATTCATTTTAAAACAAATTTTATTTCTAAGTATTGAATAACATTTAAAGTGTTTGCATGTGTCTATTTGAATAAGGAATATTTTTCTTTACACAGTTGACAGTACCAACCTTCACATTATACTTATCTGCCAAGGACAAGACAGGAAGCACAGTCTGGTGAGATATCTTAATTTGCCCAGTGTAAAAATACTTCAAGAAATGAGGGAAGACTGATGATGCTATTGGAGTCTCTTGTAGAACAATGTGACTTTCCCTCCATTCACTCCATTCACGGTTCATAAGCATAACCTGTAAGAAAATTTAAATTCATGTTTATTGTTTTAAAATAACAATATATTATTAACAATTGCCTGTCTTGGAGCAGGGGTACAAGCATGTGAAGCATATGACGATCAACACAACAAGTTGTGGGTTCAATCCCCAATCGAGGAAATAAAATATTTAAAACTTTGATTTCTTTACTGTGGTAATGAGGCAAAGGACAGTGAGTTCCACCACAGTCACAATGCCTCAAGAATTTGGCGGTAACTGGACAGTGGAGTATCATTACACTAAGCTCCTTCTGCCCACACTGCTACATTGTGGAAGATGAATAATAAGTTAAAATAATTGAAATTATTTATAAATAATTCATATGTTTATAAATTATTTTGATAAATAAATGTAGAAAAGTAGTTTGAATTTAAAAATTGAATATTAAAGGGTAAATAAAGTAATAGTTTAGTTTATTAATGGCCATCATGGTATAGCAACACAATTGCTGATTGTAAATGTGACAACTACAGCTTCAATTTCTTAATAGGCAAATGAATTTGGTGTTACATAGAATGTCTTAAACAACTGGGCAGATAGTGGGAAACATTGTCTTAGATACACAGCAGCTCTAAAAAAAATTCCTATTTAATCACCTGAAAAACTTCACTGCTAGCACATAGTATAAGCCTATGTGCCGGATATCGAGCACCTCCAACTTCTAGCACCAAATCACTCATTAGCTGTTCTGCATACAAGTTTGCTATTTTGTGGAGTACACTCTGTGAATTATCCACCTGAACATAAAATAAACTTTAACTGTAATATCAAAAATATTGTTTCAAACATATGTAACGCTACTTATATTTAGAACCAAGTAAAATTAACCGTCTACATAATATAAAAATGTATATAATAATTAGATCTACCAAATGAAATTTATTAACGAAATGTACTTTTTTTGTAATTATTTTTATAATAGTACATATACAAAAAGATAGAGTATAAGATAGAAGATATTTACTTCAAGTTCATCGCCACTCGATTTTTCATCTTTATTTTTATCTGGACTTGTTGATGTAACACAAGAGTCAACAGTTAAATAATTCATTTTTTTAGTTCTTTTTATATTTATCGCATCACCTTCCATTAAATGTTTATTGTTTTGTAATTGTTTCCCAATCAATTCGACAAATGTATCCCTATTTCAGATTTCTTCTTGACAGATGACAGATGATCAATTTGTTTATATCGAGTATCGAGTAAACTGACGTAACGATATTGCACCCAAAAACCAACGAGTACTACGCTGAATTGTGAAAAGACAAATGAGAGAAAGAGATACTTAAACACATTTATTAAAGAAACGAAATAATGCATTTCATTTGTGAACTATACATTTTTACGTTTGATTTTCGGCTCGACTAGTTTGAATTATGTTAAACTTGATACGAGTATTATCAAAAAGTCGATTTCTTGTTTATTTACTTATTTGACTTTGACAAGATAGTAAGAAATTTGACGTAGTACTTGTTGAATAAAATAAATTCATTATAAATTGAAAATATGTGAATTGAGTTGATAAGAATTTCATATTTTAAGGAACTTACTCATCATCAGATCAGATAATTTACAATGAGTCTGAAGAAAAAGAAAAATGTATTAATTATTACGTGTTGTATGGTTTCATGTTACTTTTTGTATCAGCTTTATTTTTTCCTTACTATCACATCGGAAGGGAATAAAAGTATTTTAAGGCCAGTTTTAGATCAAAATGTTATAAAAGGAATGCAACAATTTCGTTCAGAATTCGATAAATACATAAATGAATTTGGTAAGATGAGAGGAGTATATTTTGCAGATGTTTCGAAATACCGGCCCGATTCTAACAATGAATTTAAATGTAAAACGTCTAGTCAAATAATTGCGTTTGATCAAGTTAATGATGATTATTGTGATTGTTCAGATAACTCGGATGAACCAAGTACTGCTGCATGTCCAAATGGTATCTTTTATTGTGACACTCAACCTCCTAAAAGAAAAACTTTTACTATACCGTCCGGCAAAGTGAATGATGGTATATGTGACTGTTGTGATGGATCAGATGAATGGCTGCATGAAAATAATAATTTTCTGAGCCAAAATATTATTAATAACTACAGATTTTATGTTACCAAGTGCCGCAACATTTGTAATAAATGATCAATGTTAGAACTAATTAAAGTTATGTGTTTATTGTATGTAGTAATTTACTCTTTAAATGAAAATATATAAAATTAAACATTACTTATCAATGGATATAGTCTGAACACAAATTATTAAAAGAACTTTTTATATTTTCTAGCCTCTAAACTGTCCATATTAAAGTTTTAAATAGTATTTCTTCTTGTAAGTATAAACATTCCATTGCTTAATAGTTTTAAATATTATTTGTCTTGAAAAATGTCAAAAAGGTTGTATGAATATGAGCCATTTATTCTTTAAAATGTTCTTTATCTTTTATTATGTAATTATTGGTTGTAAGAAGATCCTTAAAGACTGATGTAAAGTAAAAAAAATTTTGTAGAATAGTAATTCTTATATGTATACTAAATACTAAATTTATTTATCTACAATATACCTAGTCGAATTCTGAAATGCTAAAAATGTAAAAACAGTCACACATCAGGGGAAATTATAAATTATTCCAATAAATCATTAATGTTTAAACTTTGCAGGATTAAATTTTCATAAACTAGGTATCTAACCATTGTTTTATTTTACATTTTTATAACTGCTATTTTTTAAACAATATTCCTTTGAGTCTATATGCATTTTTATAATAATTTTTTGAAATATCTATATACATAACTTATTAAAATAATATTTATCTTTTATAGTATTTTATATTTGTATACTGAGTTTACAATTGTGCCTCAGTTAATTAGTATCCATAGTTGTAGGCTTTGGTGTGAGTCTTGTCATTAGGAGACTCTTTAAAAATGATTAAAAAATGAAAATAACTATAGTGGTAGATGCACAAAATATATAATATATACAGTTAATATAATAAAAGCTGAACTTCTAGAATATAAATAAGGAATATGGAATGTAATAAATACAAATGTTAGGAGCACAACCATTTTAGGTTTTATTTATTATAAAATTACTAAAAATATGTCTTTCCTTTCATATATAAAATAGTAAATTGCCTGTTAGAAACCTCTATAATTTATTTAATTTCATTTAGAGTTCTTTAGCCTTGGCGACTTAGTATATGGTCATTTTGTCTCAGCTTCACGCTGTACCCCGTACACAGCAAGGAAGGCAGAGGGAACCTAGTGTTACGACTCCCAGTTCCCCATTTTCCGCCGAATTTATCGAGTTATTGCGTATTGAGTGGCGAAATTCAACGCCGGACTTTTGCCTTAGTACCAGAGCGAAGAAATTAAAATATTAATAAGTAATAATTCATTTCCTTGAGTAGGGATCTAATCCATAACCGTCGCGTTACAGGCACACTCTCAGTAAATGTGTTCTGTGCACACTCTTGTGCCGCTGCGCCACGTCGGCCTATAAAATATGAATACCCTACTCAATTAAAATATTAATTTAAAATTTTCATAGTAGATTTAAACGGAAAACATAAGAGTCTTTTTCACAGAATTTCGTGACATCTAAACTTTGAATACTAGCATTTATTTTATAATTAATGTCTTCAGCTATATCTGAAATACATAATAATATTTCAGAATTTATTAATCATAGACAATAAAAATATATTTAAGTACGAGTATACGAATTTAATATCTAGAAAATTCTACTCATTCGATCAAAACTAAAACTGTCAGTTCACTCACTTGTAGTCATTCCTATTTGTTCAATATTTCTCTTCTTGAAGTCTTGCTTGAAGTTCAACTGTTCAAGCCTTGATCTCTTGAGCACAGAACACACTTGAGTCTTGACTTCATAGTTCATTCATCATTCATAAATCAAGTGGAAGTGTGTAATTGTTACAGCAGCCGGCGCGTATCTAGTGATTTCGAGAAAACAACGTGCTTTATTGATAAACGTGCTCAATTTATAATTATTTTCCACTTGATTTATTTAGTTAAACATCACAAGAATGACTGTAGATGAAGGAATTGATATTACTAAGGCAGGAGACCGTGGTGTGCTAAAACGGATAATCAAAGAAGGCGAAGGCTCCGATATTCCTAATGCCGGCTGCCAGGTTACCGTACATTACACTGGCACTTTATTAGATGGAACAAAGTTTGATTCTAGCAAGGATAGAAATGAACCATTTGAATTTAATCTCGGCAAAGGTGAGATATTTCTGTTTAGTAAAAAAAAATCTTAAAACTAATAATTAACCCCAATGTGCTAATATTTTTTATTAGCTGCCTTTTACTTTAAAATTGTACATGCTTTGTATAATTATATTATTGTCATTAATTAGAAATATGTATTTTAGTTTGAAATTTCCTCAGAGGTCCATTGTATTATGATATCTTTTCTAAATTAAGTAATGAAAGATTAATATCTATAAAAGAAAGACTTAATATTTTTATTATTGCTAATTATTATAACTGTTTATTGATGCTATTTATTACAATATAGATTGAAGATTAATAATTTAATCAGACTTTTGTAACCCTTTGTGACCTTATGAATATTGAATTTTAAATTTTGCACTTATTAATTATTATTCATTATAAATGTGTGTAGCCTTATGTAATTTATATTGGTCATAGTTTTATAGTAGCTTCACATGTTTTCCCACATAGTAGGCAAGATATAGGCTCAGGTTTCAACACTAGGTTTAGTGTTAAGTATTTCTCATTTCCACCTAATTTGAGTGGTGAAACTTAACATTACCCTCTTAATTTTCAGAACAAGCAAATATAAATAATTAAATATAATCATGAAATCAGATGTAGGATCCAATTCTCAGCGTTGTTCTGTCTGTTGTGAGTCCCATAGTACTGCCCATTCGTAGGGCACATTTGTCCTATACATGGATGGTCTGTGTAGACCTAATTCCCTGCAAGATAGCCCAAACCATGATATTTATAATCAAACAATATCAATGTCATTAGTACTATATGATAAACTGTGGTTTTTTTATCTAATATTGCATGTACAGAAACCACATCCTACATTAAATATATATAACATTAAAAGTATAGTTTTACTTTATGTACCATAATATAAAAATATTTTTGCACTCTCCTATTCAGGCACAGTGATTAAAGCATGGGACATTGGTGTGGCAACCATGAAGAAGGGAGAGGTGTGCGTCTTGACCTGCGCACCAGAGTATGCATATGGTGCGTCCGGAAGCCCCCCTAAAATACCTCCAAACTCTACACTGCAGTTTGAGGTAAATATTAATTTCATTTTATATAAATATTAATTAAGTTTCATCTCAATTCAATTCAGTCAAAAACTTTCACATTTATAATAGGGGCTGAACTTCATTTTAATAGGACTGAATGACTTTTTTTGTTATTGTCTTTTTTATTTATTTTGTTTTGTTTTTCATTTAATTATATTATTTATATTAGTATATTACTCTGTTCAAAACAAAAAAAATCGTAAAAAAAATATTTTTTCCATTTATATAGTTTTTATTAAGCATTTTTGTAATAATATTAATAATGTACTATTACGAGCATGTTGCAGACGCAAAAGCATGCAATTGTAAATGACAAGAGTGGGTTTAATTTGCACTCTAAAAGAAAATATTTAATATTTTCATTTCCTTGCTCTTGGCAGGAGACATATTTCAGTATTGTGCTCCACCATTCAACACGCAATGCCTCAAATTCCTAATGAATTCAGTGGAAAAGGGGGAATGGAAGTGACATCAGAAAGGAGTGCCTGCCTACCCTGCTATGTGCAAGATACAATGTCAGGCTAAAAAAAATATTATCCTTTTTTATTATACAGACTAAAATATATTTAATATATTAATTATTTTGTTCTAGATTGAAATGATTGACTGGAAGGTAGAAGACTTAAGTCCAAACAAGAACAAAGGCATTCTCCGACACATTGTGGAACTGGGTACTGGATTCGAGAACCCTAATGATGGGGCACAAGTTACAGGTAAAATTATTATTATTTAGCTTCACACAAATATCAGGGTAGGCAGGGGGAACCTGGATAAATCCTTTTTTGTTTACGATGATACCTCATCTTGATCTCAAGTAAAATGGTCTTGACGGATAGACAGATGCAGAACAAAGTGATCCTATATGTATAAGGTCCAAGGCATCTTCATTTTTTCCTTTTGAACTACAGAATTCTAAAAATGGGTCAATTATTTTACTATTGCTATCCATATTTTTAGCCCACGATTTAAGTCTTTTCGGAATTATTGAGAATTTGCAAGCACTTTGTCACTGCTTGCGAGGGATTTTGGAAAATCCTAAATCTTGAAATCTCAGCGTTTTATCATCAATTCAATTAGCACCATACAAATAATAATTTTACAAACAATATTAAATAACATTTTTTTTATCGAATTTCGACTATTCGGATCATCAACCGCGATATTTATTTTATTCAATTTACTACAATAAAACCTAAGAAAATTTATATTTACGTAAAAATGTGTGTAAATCGTATGTTAGAAAATGTTAATTTTTTAATAAACGATGATTTTCGTTGATATGTACAATTCGTTTTAACTTGTTGATTTTAATAGACATATAACAATTTTATGCACAATATGCACAAAACCAGCTTTTCTTCATACATTCTATTATCCGAATGACTAACGACAACAATTAGTCCGGTTAATCGAGTTTCTATTTATAATTAATATAACTTTTTAATTTATATACCGATTGTAATAAAATAAACACTAAATGTTAACGCAAGCTGTCCAGAATCCAATAATGAAAATCGGTTAAGCCATTTTTGAGATTAGCATAAAGCAACGCACATACAAACAAACAAAAAAATTAAAAAAACATTGTTTTCGTTTCTATTACACTGTAATAGTTTTTTTGATATATCTTCCATATTCAGATACCGATCAGTTACGATTTTATTATAAGTATATATAATCAGGTCATTCTATGTAACATGAGCACTCCATATTATGGTTTCAGTTAACATACTTATTATGTGCTAATTGATTCTTATATAGTTTTAATAATAAACTAAGAATTGAACTGCAGTGAAATAATAGTTATATTCATATGCGGGAGCACTCTTACTGTAGATATCATGGGAATATATCTAAATCATTAATGTGATATAACAAAGTCTATAGCCATCCTTGACAAACGCACTATAAAATACAAAAAAATCTATCCTAATAATTCAAACGATTAGTTTTTAAGTTTATTGCATATAACCAAAGAAAATATTCAGTTTTTTAATATTAGTATACTATAATTTTTTTTATTTTTTAACAGTGGAACTAGAAGGCAAACTACCAGACGGCAAAGTGTTTGATACGCGCACAGTTACATTCACACTAGGTGAAGGAACTGAAAGTAACATTTGCGAAGGCGTTGAAAGAGCCCTAGAAAAGTTTACTCTAGGGGAAAAATCAAGACTAACATTACAACCCAGATATGCCTACAAATCTGAGGGGAATAAAGAAATGGGTGTGCCTGCCAACTCAGTGGTAGAATATGTAGTGACGCTTAATAGTTTTGAGAAAGCAAAGGAATTGTGGGCTATGGATTCGGAGGAAAAACTAGAACAGGCTAAAATAGCGAAGGAGAAGGGAACTAGTTATTTTAAATCTAACAAATTCCAGTTGGCCATCAAGAAGTATAAAAAAGTTATGTCTTTGTTGGATGGTAAGTGTTTTGTTTTTTATGTTAACTTTCTTATGTAAATTTTTGGTTGTTGTGGGTTTGAACTTCACTTGGAAAATATAAAGTATTTATCTGCTATTTTATTGAGAGAAATTGAATGTTAAGTGGTGGATCTCAGAATCACATACCAGAGTGAGGAAATGAAAATAGTTACTCATGAGAATCTAACCTGCAACTACCTTTATATTATGTTAAAGAAACAAAATAACACTTATGTCACTACAGATATGCCAGAAGACTCATCTGAGAAGGAAGAACTGAAGAACCAAGCTAAGGAACTCCTAATCTCCGCCCATCTTAACCTTTCTCTAGTGTATCTCAAAGTAACTCCTTCCCATCATTATGAGGCCAAAGACCATGCAACCAAGGCCTTGAAATTTGATGAAAGTAATGTGAAAGGCTTATTTAGAAGAGGCCAAGCCTTGTTGGGTCTTGGAGAGGCTGATCAAGCATTGTTAGATTTCCAAAAAGTTGTTGATAAGGAGCCACAGAATAAGGTATGTTATAGTTTATTTAGAATTTTAGAAGATGACTGTAAATGTAAACATTGTGGGTTCGATTTCCAAAAAAATCCCTCTGGTGTCAAGGCAAACTCAGCGTTGAGGTCTGCCTTTCAACACGCAATGCCTCCAGTATTTGGTGGAAAATTGGGAACAGAGTGTCTTAACACTAGGTTCCTGCTGCCTACCTTGCTCTGTGTAGTATGGCGTGACGGAAAGAACACAGGCTTATATTATAACACTTTTCAAGGATATCTGTTATTTCATATATTTTTTTATTTGTTTTTAAAGGCCGCCGCAAACCAAATTATAGTATGCCGAAGTACTCTAATGAAGCAGAAACAGCGTGAGAAGCAACTGTACGCGAACATGTTCGACAAGTTCGCTAAACATGATGCTCAGGTGATATATTTTTCTTCTTTCTTTGAGTATTAGATAATAAAAGAACATAATTATTTAAAAAAAAAATAGATGTTGCTTGTTACTTTAAAAAAAACGATTCGGTCGTGGCACAACGGCTGTGTCCGACTGTAAATACGATGATTGTAAATTTTATTCTGTATCCATATTCATAATCCTACCAGGTAGAAAGAAAATTAGCGAGCGAAGAAGTAGACGTAATAGGAGAGAAAGTGGGAGAATGGGGGAAGGGGGAGGGAGAGTGGACCGACGAGCAACGTGACAGGAAACCAACGGAGTTTGAGAAGGAAAACCCTAACATACTCATGTTAGACAAGGATGGAAGATTCGAGAACATGTAGAGAATGATCTTAGGAAAGTTCTAGAATGTGTGTTCTTTTTTAGTTCTTCTAGAATGTTCGATTGAATTTGCATTGTTTTAGTTATATGTGTTTTAGGTTATGTAATGTAATTTGTCATATTATGTAAATAATGTTGTATTTAGTTTGAGTTGGAATAAGATATGGCTTGGCTATTTGATTGTTGCTTTTTAGGGGTTCTTTAAATTTTACAATCAATTTTTGTTCCATGCACTGTATTATAAAATACTTGTTCTTTTATATTTCATTTGATATGAAGAACAATAGATATGAAGATATGAATAAAAGATTAAGACATGAAAATTCATATAAATTTTATTTATTTATAATTTCATATTATATTTACGATTAATATAATAAAATATAATTCATATGAATTTTCATGTGATAATCTTTTTTCTATAAAAAAAAATGGCAATTTATTAATATTTTTAAAGTATGAAAAAGTTAAAAAAAGCCATTATGCCATTTACGTTATATTAGTTCTTCATTTATAATAAAGTCGATTAGAAATATGAATATTTAGATTAGAAAAATATATTTTCATTTCCCGTTCTGATGAACAAAGCGCTACTTTAACATCCGCCACACAACGCTATATCCAAAAAATTTTGCGGTGCATGAGAACACAGGGGTCTTAACACTAGGTCCCCTTCCCTGTTCTATGGGGTTCCACTATGAAGTTATCATTTTAAGGGTTTTAACTACTAATAGATGGTTTTCTTCCCTAATATACTTTAATATTAACAATATTATAGTTATTATGATAATAAAATTGATCTTTCACTGGAAATAGCATAGTGCATACGTTCAACGCTGTATAAAGCTGAATGATATGATTTTTTTATTTTATCTTAGATTATCGTCGAAATTGGTGTTTAATGTTTATTATTAAGAAGGATATTTTAATATAATATGTTTTTTCTGTGTATTAAGACTGTTTGTGGAAAACTAAAATTATCTTTGGGAATAATATGGCCCTCTATGTTGGCACAGTTGAAAAGATACTTAACTTTGGAATGGTCACAGTATACACCATAATTATAATACCCAGATTGCAGTGTTTAGTTATGTTACTTATCACGCTATATATTTAAATGTGTAAACTAATAATTAGATTTTTTATTGGTACTAGTTATAAAATGTATTTTAAAAACATTTCTATGGTGATGATATACTTAATGTTGAATTTTGTTAATTTGATTCAGTTAAGAGGCCGTCGTGGCGCAACGGGACAAGGGTGTGACTGTAATGCGACGATTGTGGGTCCGACCCCCACTTGAAGAAGTGAAATATTTATTCACGTTTATATTTCCCTTTCTTCGCTCTGGTGTCGCGAGGCAAATCGCGGCGTTGAGTTCTGCCACTCGACATGCAATACCTCCAGAATTCGGCAGAAAGTGGGGAACGGAGTGTCTTAACACTAGGTTCCTTCTGCCTACCCTGTTGTTTGCGGGATACAGCGTGAAGCTGATTCAGTCAATCTGTACTGACAGTCTATGTATCTCCTTTTAAGGTGTAAGTAAATGAAGAATGAGTGAATAAATGAGAAGAATTTCTTCTACTGCTATATAAATTAAATAGAGGTACATTTTAAAGATTTTTTTGTGAGTAATTTTAATAGTGACATCAATATGAAAGTTTTAATAATGAACGTGTTAAATTTTATATTATTTTTTAAATTATTTATATCAGTTCAGAAATTAATTTTAGACTACTTAAGTATCGTCTATACCACACCAAATTGGACCGAACTGGATATTCTTTAATATATAATCGAAAATATCCTAACAGTGTACGACGAATACATTATTATACAGATACGTATTTTTCATGTATTTGGAAAATTAACTCGCATCCCACACATTTACTTCTTTACAATGTAAGCACTTGTAAAAGTTTTATTCATTCCATGTAATTTGGCAAAAGAATCTATTCACATGTAGTGATAATGTTTGTAAATGTAATCTAGATATGCGTTTCTTTGTGGGATGAAAAATAAACTCTTAATGTGAAATGTAATTTTATTTTGTTTACCTCTTCACGTGGTTCAAGTTGGCCCAAATCAGCTATAGTTATTGTTATTAGTTATTCGCATAGATAAAAATTTCGATAAAAAAAGTACAAATTTTCAGAGCATCGTCAGAAATTTAATATTAAAAACAAATTGATTTCAGGAACCAGCCAGATGTACAAAAATATATCCTATCCTATCTTCTGACAAATATAGCGCACTCTAAAATGTTTAATTATGGGGTGCGCTGTATTTGTCACAACAAAATCCCATAAAATATTAGGATCTGCGGTCAATTTTCAACAGTTCGCAAAGCTTGATACGTTACTTATTTATCCTATTTAACACACCACTTTCAGTCTAAACATTATTTAAAAGGTAAAACTTTCAATAATCTGTAACATCCCACTCATACATTTTTGTTTCGATACTTTTATTTTGAATGAAATAAACAAAGGAACAAAAAGAAAAGCCACAAAACTAGTCAGATTGTTTATTATGTCAAATATGGTTCCGTACATGATAGGAGTGTTCCTACTTAACTGAAAAAATGCTTATATTACCATTACAGTTATATTTTGAAATAGCACAATAATCGCATTAAAACTATTTTACTCTAATTTATGTGTTTTATATAACATACAAAAATATTAACAAAAAACTATAGTTAGTGTATTTACGGAGGCATGCATATGCAGAGGTAGATCGGTACATTATAACAACTGTGCAGCAGGTCGGTGCGACGCCACGGGCCGGTGGTTCCTGCTATTGAGGGGACGTTCAGGTAGTCTCCCCCCCCCCCTCACCTCCTCTTTAAATGCTACGTAGCACACAAATTATCTTTTTTACAAGCCTCAATCATGATGGTATTAACACACATTATGATGAAAAAAGGGAATGAGTTTTTAATTGTCTCGTTATTTTTAATAATAAGAAACAATGTTATTTATTGTGTTGTTCTTAATCATCTTCTATTTCCTGAACGCCCCAATGCATCGTCTCAGCATTATTATAAAACAAAAAATAAACAAGTAAAAATGTGTAATCAAAAAGTAATAGAGAAAAACAAAATCATATAATCATGTATTGGCGTAGAGGTAGTTCCCCGTCACCCGTGGCGGTGGGCCGTGCTTCACAGTACGACTTATAAGCGATACGAGCTATCTTACAAACAAATATATGTACGTTTAGGAATCGAATACATACAGAACAGCGATATCTATTTACAAATTTCAAGCTTCTCGCACAAAAATACTTTATTTTTAATAGAACATTATATGTCAAACACTAATTTTATTTATATAGTAATGCCCTTGTCGCCCTGAAACTACGAGACACAGTACAGCGCTGAAACACAAATCTAGTTTTCATCCTTTTAGGGGATTTCCCGTTCATTTTATCCACAGTTAACATATAACTATTAATATTTTATAATAAAAAGGTTACAAAATCAAAGAACATCAATACTATAAATGTATGTATCAATACTATATACTATGTGCGACAAGGACATTGCATTGTACATAAACATTTCAAATATACAGGGTGGAAGAGGCAGCGCTTCTTTTATTGAAACTGCATATAGGGTAATATATTTCAAACCCACACCTAAGAAATTAATCAAGGTACCTCAACAGTTTGGACGTAGGATTTTTTTTTCATTTCATGATTTTTATCCATACCTGTATTTCGTGTGACGCACACATACGTGTGCGACGTTTCCGATTTGACAGGTAAGTGTGTGCGTGCCTATGTTATACTTTACAAATGGCGTTTTATTTTAAAACGATAATTTTATTATTTATTTTGTTTGAAAAAATAACTTTTTCATTTTTGGGAATTATTTTTTTTCCGAATTATATTAGGCTTTTATAGAGTAGTTAAAACTGTGGTTTCATTTAAAGTGGCGCTGACAATTCCACCCTGTATATCAAAAAAGTATTAATACATTATAATATTTCGACACGAGAAAATAAATTCTATGAAATGTACTATTTATTTATTTATTATGCAACAATTTCGAAGCACTAAAACATACGTTCAAATGAGATCTTCCTTAGATAAAACATCAACCGGGCTTGTCATAGACATGTATATTTTTTATTTTTTTATTTCGTAACATACGATTTCGATTTATAATTTTCGTTTGGACTGAAAAAAAAAATATATATAGCCCAAAAAGGCTAGACTTTAGACATTACAAGCCAGTGTCTAGACATTATTTGCGGACAAAGCCCGGCCTGGAAGTTTACAAAAAGACAGATTTAGATGTTATACGTAGTATACACGTGGCGGGTATTGAGGTAGTATTGTGAACCCATCAGTATTGGAGGCTGGTGCTTACTTATCGATATCATAAAACACATCCGTAAAATAGAACCACAATACCCTGTGCTCGATTCTAATCCTAAATCACTTAACTCTAAGGGACAATAAGATCGCAAAGGTTGCGTATACGACATTTTTTTATATCAAAAATAATTGTTTAGATAGAATTTTAAGTGTAAATATAATGTATAACACATTAAAATGTATATGTCGCTCGGTAACGTCACTCGGGTCGAGAAAATCTTATTTAGATTTAAAACTTCTATAAGCCTCCATAAAATTAAAATGTTAGACATTTTTAGATCGAGATTAGGCCAGGGTTAGTTGAAACTTCTTATTCGAATAACAACCACTTACGAATAAGTGTCGCTCGAGCGACTATTAATATTTAATTTTAAAAGTTTATTAAATAGAAATATTTTTATTCGACAATATGAAAAATCTATGTTATTCAAGCAGCATTTAACACGAATTGGAAAAATCCCGACAACTGCCACCTTTGCGACTAAATTACATAGAAACTGTTATTTTATAATGAAATATAGAAGTATTTTTGAATAAGTACTATTACATTGAACGATGAGGTTTTTTTTAAGACTATGTAACACCACCAAATATAATGCTATTTACTGTCGAAACGGAACAAAATGCACTGCGACGAGGACATAAGAGACATCTATCGATTGTGTAAAACAACCTTTACATTTATATATTCTATATAAAGACCGTCTGAGACGATCTTACTACAATAAAAAAAAGCATGCCAATTTTTTTTTGTTTTTCTTCTTTTTTTTGATGTCGCAGTACATTTTGCGGCTAAGCTACGCTGTGTAGACAGTTTACACTGCGCCGTAGTCAGTGACTTGGAATTACAATATTATTATTTACATCAATTTTACACAATGACATTCATTAAATCTAATTTGGAGAAAAACAGATCGACACCATCGATGAATGACTACAGCGCAGGCATGATTATTCAGGAGGGCGAACGAGAATTCGTCTCAAACCTGCGACCACCTCCCTCCCCCCTGGAGTGGGGAGACCCGCGTGGTACCACAACGCGTGTGACCGCCGAAGCCCAAAAGCTAATCAGCTATTTCTTTATTATTTTTGTTCACGTCTGACTTTTTCCGGGTTTGTGTCCACACTTCAAGTTCGTCGAACTTATAAATACATACAGTCTTTGGATACTTCTCTATCACTAAGACCCCTTCGCCGCGACATTGTAAATAGTTTACTCTCTCGAAAATATATTTCGGAGTTGATTCTTAGCATATCTACGCTTTTGTCACGCAGTAACCTGCTTATTATTATGTCTCCTGTAATTTTGTCACGTGAAATTTACACGAATTACGACCGCATATGGACATTTTCTTTATATGATAATTAATTACAAGGACAATATTATTATGCATATGATATTCTCAAATCGCTATAATACGTCAAACTCGTTGTGCCATATCAGCGAAACTTTTAAATATTTCTATATCGATTCGATTAGTGAGCAGAATAAATTCGATATAATTCGAGTGGATATCGACACAAATAAATTTAGAAAATTTATTAGTTGACAATCGAATATAAAGTTTAAATAATCTGTGGGCCAAATATTTATTATTCCTTTTTAACCACGTCCATATGCGTGTGGGCAATGAACAACGCCCATATAGAGAAAAAAATGGTTACGTTCAATACAAAAAAGTACCTGAATAACTGAGAGTACGTTATACACATTGAAGACGCCATTTTGTTCTATATATATATATATACAAACAAATTCTATATAGGACGTCGGTCCGGCTGTTTATCATAAATAATGTTTGTACTCGTTACATATCGCCCGCCACACTTATACCTAAATATACATAAAAATATCACAGCACTATCGATTCACTTACACTAAAGCCGAAACGCTTTGCGTTATTGGCTTTCAATAATATAATTAAAAAAAGGAATCGAAATTGAAATGCATGTACACCATTCCGTACATTGTTTGTATTATCGTTACAACATTGCTAAGAAACTAACTTCTTCATAGAAGAATTATAGTTAAAAATGTAAATATTTAAAAGTGCAGAACGTTATTTCTCTAAAAGAGACATTATTGCAACGACAACAAAAACAAGGAAGCAATGGCAGAAAAACTCAAGCATAATAAAGAAATGCAAATTACAAAGTGCCGCAAAAAAGTATGTAGGTACCAAAAATATTTACAAAAGCTGTTCTTTTCATAACCAAATCTTACTTCTAACTTTGGAAATTCAATTATATTTCACAACGTACGCCGCCATTTTATTATTTAACTTGTATATTATATAATTGTATATAATAATGAAATATAAACACTATTTTATGTTTGAACACTATTGGTTGAGGTATATTGTTGTTGTATGTAAATGTATTGCGGGGCTTATTCTAAGGAGAGACATGGCGGCGTGTATTGCAAAATTGGGCTGAACGTTATATAATTAACAGAATTTTTCACTTAAAGCCCGTAATAATCTATTAATAAAAACTAAAGTGAAAGTGCGAATAAAGCAATCACTCACCTCTCATGCAAAAACTCGTACGATATATCTATTGTATGTGTAAGATTTCCAACTTCGTAGTTACTTTACGAGTCGTATATATTATACAAGTAATAAAATAATAGAAAAACAGTACAACAATTATTAATAATAAAAAAACTTTAAGTATATAAAGAAAAACAATATAATATTATGCAAATTAACTTGGGTATACAAGTTCAATGACCTGTCAAACATCATTAAACAAAATTTAACACATTAAAATGTAAAGAAATATTATGCATAAAGAACTTTTTGCATTTAATTAGAGTTAATATATGAGATATTTATGTAAATTAATATAAGATTTGGAGTGATTTCCAAATCATTGTATATTTTTTTAAATGATTATGTTATACTGCAATGTGAAATGTGGGTAGATCCATTAAAACTAAGATTACCGTAATTCTGGTAAAATGCATGGTTTACAAAGCCTTCACAATACTTACAGGTCAAATAAAAAAAAACCATACTTTTTAAAACCAGTATAAAGAAGAAAATAATAATTGCAAATACTAATGCAACAGCATATTATCCAACATAATATATAAAAGAACACTATTTTCAATAATAAAATTAACTTCAAAGTTGGAAAATCTATGACAAACAGACATACGCACACACTATTATTATTATTTATAAGCGAATTAAACTTAACTAAATGAGGTAGCACTATGAAATATGAATAACATTAACCGTACTAAATGGTTTTGGTGGGATTTATATAATATTATATCAACAATAAAATATTTCCTATTGTATATTGAGGTACATAATTGTTTCCGACTGAGGTAGCTATGTGGAAGGTTGGCGGCCATTACTGCCGTTAAAACAACTTATTTTAAATTACAAAAAAGATATATAAGAATATCTTGTAAATAACTCTTGAACATGGCAGTAATGGTAACCAAACGTTTGGACAGGACAGAGCGTCCCAAAACAAATATATATGTATATACAAAAATACCTTCAAAAGTTGTACAAATTAGTAAAAATATTTTAGATAACGTACAAAAGTCAAGAGGCACAGCTTAGAGCCCCGCCACACTCAATTCTTTACACGTTTCCCAAAACTTTTTTCTATTTTTGTGTGGAATAACATTTTATAAAAAATGTTAAAAATATACAATTAGTATGTAAAAAAAACAAAAAAATATTCAAAATATATCAGTATTCATAATAGACAGTCGATTAGTCTCAACCATGTCACCATATGTGTAAGCATACTCCGGATATACCTTTGTTATGATGGGTTCCCATTTTTGAGTATCATAGGTAGTAGGTTCAATTGCTGGTGGGTAGTTTTGATCATACACTTGATTGTATTCATTGTTTATGGTCAAAAGAGGGTCTATATGGGGTAGCATGTGGTCGTCTAGGTCGAGGAAGCCATTGCCGTCGCTCGAGAATGTGCTAAACTCAGGGCCGTATTCAGCTGGATAGTTGTAGTTTGATATGGATGTATGCGGATTTTGTTCTGTTGTATCTGAAAATTTATTTGATTTTATATTTACTTATTTTGGGTCTTCATAATGCAGTGAGAGCAAAGCGGATAAACAAAACTGTTGTGGGTTTGATATTCACTCAGGGAGAATTCATTATTCTGCACTTCTATTTTTGGTTTTAAAACAGGGCCTTTTGACCTTTACTAATTTTCAAGGTGTTGAATAGTAGAATTTTACAAACTTCTTTCGAATTTTTTTTCGAACTTTTCCGAAGAATTATTAAAAATTTAAAATTAAACATCCCACAAAGTGAACCACCACCATTGCGTATTTAGTCAGGCGGCGCTGTCAGTTGTGGGTTAATTCCTACTCAGAAGAAAATGACACAAGACTCGGTGAATGAAGCCTGAGCGTTCACTGTCACCACTCAATACAGTTTCATGTGGGGATTTGATGTGTCCCATATGAGGGGATACATCAAGAAACTACAACAAAAAAAAATAATTGAGAGATATAACTCACCACCAAAGATCACACTATTATTCGGTAAAATATTATTAACGAACTCGACTACAGTCTTGGCATCAGTTTCGTTTGTATTCTCGAATATTTCCAATTCCTTTGCAATGGTAGTGGGATCGATACTGTCGGACTCCATCGTACTGTCATCTGGTTCGTTGAATATAATACTTTCTAATTTTGCATCAGTTAATTGAGATATGTCGACTTGTAATTGCGCGCTCAAATCATTTGTTGTATTATTTATTTCAGTTTCAATTTCTTTATTAAAATCATCACTTTCTTCATCATCAGATTCGTTGATAACCGCAACGTTCTCAGATTTTTTATATTTTTTACCATCAGTTTTGTGCATTCTACGCAAATGTTTATGCCAATTAGGATAGCTGGCGAAAGATTTCTCGCAAACGGGACATTTGTAGGGCTTAGATCCAGTATGTATATTCAAATGCTGTTGTAATTGACCAAGCTTGACGAATCCCTTGCCGCAGTACGAACAATTATGTGTTTTAGTTTCTGAATGTGTTTTTATGTGTTCTATCAATCTGTTTTTAGCATTGTACACTTTACCACAGACTTTGCAAAGATGGATTACAGTTTCAAAATGTTGTGGCACGTGTTTTAATATGAGATATTTTTCGCTATAGTTTCGGTTGCAGAC
This sequence comes from Heliconius numata, assembly GCA_016802625.1. Taxonomy (NCBI): domain Eukaryota; kingdom Metazoa; phylum Arthropoda; class Insecta; order Lepidoptera; family Nymphalidae; genus Heliconius; species Heliconius numata. The sequence continues at coordinate 1,034,429 of JAEBDU010000061.1, read as the reverse complement.
GGGACAGACATACAGCTTTTTTTTGTGTACGTCTAGATGTCGTTCGCAAGCTTTGAGGGAAGTGAAGAGGAGGCCGCACTGTCTACACCAATTATGTTGGGAACGATGGACACGCTGATGGCTGATTAGATCTTTCGGTGTTGAAAACCTAGAGAAGATAAGTTAAATAAAAAAAAAACTCGATAAATTTGTAATACACTTTTTTATACACAACACAAATGTCATATATAAAGTAAGGAATTGTCAAAGATTGTTATGTAGATTTAAATGTAGGTACTTATTTGCTTTGTTAAATAATAAAGTAAATTCAAGTGGGTAAGTTGGAATTATATATGACAAGTTTAGTTCGTGTCAGGCTACCTAGCCAATACAATACTTATTATGAACTCAACATGAAAGAGTACATTTTTACGATGTTTACTAAAGATATTTAAATTATTCCAGAAAATATAAAAATAGATTTAAATTTTAATTAATACCCTATGGTAACTTAAATTGACTGCTAAGCAAAGCAATTTACTAAAACATAATAATAATTATATTTTAGTTTTTGACACATTATAGACTGTAAGAGTTAAATCCTGAAATATATTTGTTGTTGTTTATTAAGCCTCGCAGTAATCCTGCATTTAACAGGACAGGCAGAGGGAAGCTAGTGTTTTCCACTCTCCAACGACGTCTCAGGACATTATTTGTTGAGGGGGGGAAGTCAAAGCCGCGTATTGTCTTGTTACAAGGGCAAGGAAATGAAAATATAAAATAATTCAATTTCTCTAGTCAAACCTATAACCAAGAAATAAAAAAAATACTAACACTTTATTACAACCTTCCTCTGTACAACTAATGCAGTGTACTCCATGAGCATCCCTCAAATGTTCTCTGAGCCTCATTTCCGTTGCATACTTGTGTCCGCAATGGAAACAGGAGAATGGCTTTCCATTGGCATCTGAACTGGCCTGGCATGCCCCCATATGGGTTACTAGAAGTGACAGGCGGCTGAATGTTTTCAAGCATATGTCACAGCTGTAATATTATTTATTATAAATACATAAAAACTTTTTTCAAGTACTTGGATCACATGTAGGAGGTAGCAATATCGGAGGTTCCCTATATGTTGATACCACTTTAAATTTGGAGATGATGTGTAACTCTATGGGACTATAAATCGGGAAATGCGACGGGCAGTCATAGTTTAATTTGAATTAAGGCTTGCATAGAGATTTTATGTGGTTTCGATCGCCAGTCTCGAGGGAATGATTTATTATTTATTCATATTTTCATTCTTTCGCTCTTGCACCAAGGCAAAAGCCCGGCATTAAGTTTTGCCACTCAAAACGCAATACTTCGAAAAATTCTGCGGAAAGAGGGGAATGAGAATTTTAATTTGATTAAACTTAGACTTTTTTTTGCACAATTCAAATTGATTTTAATTGGATAGAATGATTAAATTGATTCCAAAACGGCACAGTATATTTTTGTTACTAAATGTTTTTCCTAATTTAACATTTCAAAGTATGTAATTTAGTTATTTAGTAAAGTTTGATAAATTCAAGTAATCTCACAAATGTTAATTAATAATATTATTATTAAGTAATTAATTTGACTAAATCATAGCAGTGCTGGAATGCTATGCTTGTGGGTTTGACTTTATAATACCAGCCACCAGAGCCCTCATCTGCTTAAAAATTTTGTTATGTTATAGAAAAACGAAACAAAATGTTTGTATGTTATTCACATAAAATATAAGCTATATTACTGTAAAGTTCTATCTAAATTCATTCAGGATTTTGAATTTAATATTTAATATAAACTCACCAAAACCTATCCTTCATAACATGATTGTAAGAATGATCACTGAACACTGAATATTTCTCAAACTGCTTCCCACATACATTGCATGTATAGACTATATCCTCATTCCCATGTTCACATGAAAAATGAGCATCAAACTCCACTCTGTCTTTATATACTAGAGGGCAGAATTTGCATAAAATCCCACCCAACTGTTTTATATAATTCTCATCTTTATCCGAATTAATTTGTATCTCTGTACTCTGCTCGTTTATATCTCCAAAATGCTTTTTCAAATGTTCCGAAGCGTTGTTTTTGCTTGAAATGTTTTCATTACAAATGGGACAGAAGTATATGGAGGCAGAGTGTGTATCAACATGTTCCTTGCAGCCGTCTAATGTATCTATTTGTTTGTTACATGCTTGACATTTGAATGGTGGCATATCAGTATTGTTGTGAATGATTTGATGCAATTGCAACTCTTTTTTAGAAGTAAATCTGAAAATTTGATAAAACTTTTGATATATAGTGGTGACACACGATAAAATATTTCCTGAATCTTATATAAATTTTTGCATTTACATTTAGATGCTGTCCCACTCCACCACAACTCCCCCTAAAAATGTTTACATGGCATGTTGGTACCGCATGTATACTTGATGTGCCATTGTACCTTTCTTTTCCAGTTGTGGGTTCTATATTCACTCAAGGAGATGATAGAACAGAAATTAAAGTATAATAAAAAACAAAAATTGTTACTTACTCTTTATTGCAGGAAGCACATTTGAATCTATGCATAACATTGACATGTTCTCTCAGAGATAAGGACTTTGAGAATAATTTGGAACAATGTTCACATCTGGAATATAAATTTTGAAAATATTTTAACAACTTGTGTCACACCTTATTTAAGAAGTAATTTCTGTTGTTACTGCAGCAGATCTTGGCAAAATTAATGCTTAATCATTATTGACATTTTATATCATCAATAAGTTTTTGGGGGAATGCAAATTTAAATATGAGCTCTAACATTGGAGGTGAGGGTTAATCTCATAAGTTAATGATGGTTGAATAGTCAATTATGTTGAACATATACTTAAGGTGACTAAAAGAAGAAATCTTTACTCTCATGTCATACCATTCCATACAATTAGTATACCATTTCTTCCCTTTCCTGAAATATAAGTTATATATAAGTAAAAATTGCTCTCGAACTTACTTGAATCTATCTTTGATAACATGATTTGTGTAACAGTGGCCACGAAAACTGGGGTACCCAGTTATCTCCTTGTGGCACACTACACAAGTGTATACTATGTCTTTGCTTCCAGTTTCATGTTTAACATAATGCATGTCATACTCTCTTTTATTAGCGTAAGTAATATGACATATACAACAGTATATGCCACCAACTAAATCAATTGTAGTGGGTTTAGGACCCAACTGAGCAGGTTGTGTAGCTGAGTGTGGTCGCTCCTGGTCTATATGGGTGTGCGAAGCCATTTTATTCCCCTCTGCTAAGTGCAATCCATTTATTGAGCATGTATGTCTGTCAAATGTGGGTTTCTATGACTGATGCGGGGAACATTGTTGTTATTTTGTTGTTTTGCACCTACATGTTTTTAAAATTGTTTTTGATCTGTAAATAATATATACATATAACAATACAGACAGAAATTATAACCGGCCAATACGCACATAACATATTTGTAATTTTATTTGAAACTTTCTTTTTAATGTAGTTTAGGCGTCATATGTAAACAACATTATCATAAATTGAGGTCAAAAGATTATCACTCATGTTCAATTGAAATTGTTGGATTAATAACAAGCGTGCAAAGGGTATAAAAAGTATGTAGTAAATTCATTCATATCGACTGATAGTTGAGACACTCCACCAAAAGATCTATAACGAGGTTTCCGTCTTTCGCGACCTTGACTGTCCAATATTATTCCAAAATCTATGCATATACGTAATTTTATATTATATGCCTATGAATATATTTGAAATTAATTATGTTTTATTATTACAAAAATCAGTCACAAGAAATTAATAGGTACTCTTGAAAACATCCCCAATTATGAATTAATTTTAAGAGTCAGAATGCGGCCGATGTAATGAATTAACAGAAAAGTGTGTATTAATACTTACAAAATCGATTAAAAACTTATAAATTTGCATCGGACAGGGGTCCAACGTTACATTTTACATTACAACAGCCGAAATAAAACATAAACGATAAAAAATGTAACGCCGGACGACAAACAACGCCAAGAAAACGTGTGGATTTTGGTTTTTGACATCTGTGGAGCCGCTGTAGAAAAAAATCAATAATCAATTTTAATAAAGATGGATACACACTTATCACTTCTGAAGCTATAGTTACATATTAATCAGTTATCTGACTGTACTTCTTTTATTTTATTCACAAAAATATATACGGTAGTATTTTAAATACCGTACTGTATATAAAAACACATGAAAATAATCATTTATTAAAAAGAAAACTACTTATTCAAAATCAGCTGGCAACATTAAATATTTTTGTGCCAAATATTTTTAGAAATTTTTAATAACTGTCAATTTGACATTTCAAATGATAAACAATAAAAATGTTGCACACATATATTATTTAATTAATCTTATAAATTAATTGAAAATTTTAATTATAATTACTTTTTCTCTTTTAAAATATTATATTTGACACCTGTGATTAGTGACGATTAATTTTCCAATATTTTTTATTATACGGTAAGCACTGTTTTGCATATTTCATGTAAGCTCGCAGCTTAATAATACAGCTTTTATTATGGCTTTGTTTTCATAAATATTTATTTATAATATACGAGTTTCTGTTTTTATTTAATAATTATTGTTTCTTCATAGTTAAATTTAAACTTGAGGGAAAAATTTACGCGTAAATATTAAAGTTTTAAAATCATTAGTTTACCTTCGGAAAGGGTGTCAGTAATCAAAAGTTCGTCTAATGTTTTGTGATCAAATCAACATTTACTTGGCAAAATGCCAGCTAACTTCCAGAAATAAACTATTGAAGCTTGTGTGTCGTATAAAAAGCACGTAAAACCGCAGCACCTGTAACTCATTTTTTGATAAATGGAGCGCCAATATAATATTCACTGCAGCGCCCATGGCTCTTTTAGAAGTAGAGACTCATCATCGACCGCAGAAAGTGATCCTCGGGAAAAAATTAAGGATTGTCTTCGAAAATTCATAGCATTTATGTTTACGCAAGTGGGTGTAGGCGCCCTAGTTGTGTGCTACGCGATCTTGGGCGCTGCGGGCTTCATGCATATAGAGAAAGATAGTCCGGACGAACAAATGGAAAATGTCATTCAATGGAGAAATAATTGCGTGGAACAATTGTGGAATATTACAAACAAATATAATATATTAAACTATACTGCTTGGATGTCAAACAGTAACACAGTTCTAAAAGTATTTCAAAATAATGTCACTGCCGCCATACATTTGGGTTACAATGGAAGATCTTCAGAGGATGTGTGGTCATTTCCTGCGGCACTTATGTATTCTTTATCTGTATTCACAATGATCGGTTATGGGAATGTTGTACCAAAGACTGTTTGGGGAAAGATTGTTACTATAGCTTATGCCTGTTTCGGAATACCAATTTATGTTCTATATTTCTGTAATATGGGTAAAGTGTTGGCTCAGTCCTTCAAGTGGTTGTATATTACTGCTCATGAGTGTAGCCGGAGAGAAGATCCATTGCTAGAAGATGGTGAAGCACAACCAATTAAGAAAAAAATAACTGTTCCATCCACAGCTTGTCTTTGGGTTATATCATTTTATATACTAACTGGCACTATTATGTTTGGTGCTTGGGAAAAATGGAACTACCTAGATTCTACATATTTCTGCGTTATAAGTTTATGCAAGATAGGTTTTGGAGATTTTGTGCCTGGAGCCAACATAGCTGATTCAGCAGAAGGGTCACATTTGAAACTTGTGATAAATTTCATTTATGTATTATTAGGAATGGGTCTGGTGGCCATGTGTTATAACTTAATGTGTGAAGATGTGAGGGTCAAGGTTAGAGAACTTCGACAAGATTTAAAGAACTGTTTGGATGATATTACTTTGAAAATTACAGTTTGTATGAATGATACTAAATATTACCATCAGAAACAAACAAGAAATATAAAATGATATAGTTACAATAATAGATGTTGGAGAAATGACAAGAATTTTTTTCATACTATGTTTAATTATGGCTTTGTCTGCTTAGGTAAAATAAGTCAAAAAGTTAAATGAAAATTAACTAAAAAATGTGCTTTCGGAAGCTTTCAAGTTTTCCTGTTTCCACAACATTTTTCATTGTTACTTTGCTCCTATTAGTTACATTGTTACTACTAGTATTAATATCTTATATTAATATAGCCCATAGAATAAAAAATCTATTGGAACCAGTAGTTACTGTGATTAGTGCATTTAAGTAAACCAACTCTTTTGCTTTATATTGTTAGTATAATTTTTTTAGCTACATGCATATTTTTAGCTTGCTCCAAAATTATAAAGCAACTGAAAGAAAAACAATTGCTTAGTACAAATATTTTTTTAATGTTGATATTTTCAAATTATATTTAGATTGTGTTGGTTGTGAAATATAATTAATTTTACTTTTGTGTGACATGTCTTAATCAACATTTTTTAGCTAATATAATAAAATAATAATATATTTCATATATTTTTTAGATAATATATGCATATTATGACTTTTTTTGCATCTGTAAACTAATCTTATTTATTTTTGTAATGCATTTATTTTAATTGTTTATTTCTTTTCTATATTATTAAAACTAGCAATTTTTGTAAATAATATTTTATTTAATATACACAGTAAGTATGATTCAATTGTTAAATAAAATAAAAATATTTTTAAAAATGTTATATTATTTCAATGAAACAAAATTATGCCATCTTTTAATATTACACTAATGGTAATTTCTGTTTAAATCGCGTATATTTGGCTGTTAAGCTTGTGAAATAGACTACATTCTTTCTATTTTAGAATAGAAAGGTGCAATATAAAGGATCAATGCTCAGATATTCTTAAAGAGATTCTATTTCACAATTAAGTATTTTTTACATTTATATTATAGGTAATTGTGTCAGTACATTTCTTGCTTGTTTAAATCAAGTGATATAAATAAGTGCTGAACTGATTTTTATGTATATAAAAAACTGGTTAATAAAGAATATAGAAGATATAGTGGCACAATACGGCACCGTTTGAATATTATTAGTATAAATGCGATGATTGCTGGTTTGATTCCCAGTCGAGGAAATATGCTGCGTGATATGAATGCAGAAAATGTTAAATTATATGTAGATAATTAATATTTTGTCATAGTAATGTATCGAGAGTAAACACCATGTTGCCGCTCCGCTTGCGGCGCGTCAGCGGTCACGAGGGCCGCGCTAACGACATACTGTTCATGCCGCCGGCTCGCCCTTCGCCGGACGGCGCACACGCTGTGGTGTTCTTTGGTGGTGATGTACAGGTTCGTGAAAAATTCTGTGTTTCATTTATTTATAATTTTAGCAAGAATATATTGGTGCAGTGCTTGGTTTTTAAGAGATAAAATTATTACTTTAGTGTTTTTTATAAATATTTGGTCAGGTTTGGAACTTAGTGTTAAGACACTTCGTGCCTCATTCAGGCACTTTCGTGATACAAAGTGTGACTGTAAATGCGATTTGTTGTGGTTTCGATCCCCATTCAACACACAATGTCTCCAAGAATTCGGCGGAAACTATATATATATATATGAAAAATAATAAAGACTAATATAGAAATATGTTAACTATTGAAAATACCTGTCGTCACTCTACATGTAAAAGGCATTTTTCTACTTTCCACCTGTTAATGAACGCAGTATCTTTTCTTTTTGCCTATCCCGGGCCCACTGAGTACTAACGTAGCCCGTCATGTAAATGCGGGAAGATAAATACTTAATTTTTATTTAAAGGTCGGCTTTGTCTTCTAAGCTAACTCTCGATGTGAAAATCTTTAAAATTTTATATTGTTTTCTGTTACAGGATTATCCAGAGGTGATGCAAGCGCATCGAGATAACAGAAATTATTTGAAATGGAACTTGGAGAACACGGCGCGTGTACTGTCCAACAACTTCCCCACTAAACACATATTGGTTGTGAGACCTGCTAGGTGAATATTTTATATATATTTATGTGACATTTGCAGATTAAAATTAACCACATTGTGAATTCTACTCTGACGACTTAACACTGTACAATTATATCTACAATTCTATTCAATTACCATATATACAAATTTTATTTTACAGAATAGAGTACAAAAGCTTCAGTTGTTACGACAACTTCGTTCCCAGCAACAACGCGGGAGTGCCCGACCACACACCCACGCATAGTGCGTTACATCATTTGGAAAGGTAAAGTTGATACTGAAAAGTGACATTTTGTGTTTTTGTACAAAGTCAAAATCAGATAAAACCTAGTATAGAAAGAAATATGGAACGCTTTACAGTTAAGTTTCAAATCCTTTTCTTCGGTCTGATAAAACAAGTAATTGCGTTGAGCTTCATCACTCTATACGTAATGTCTTTTAAAATACATTTTTCTTATGATTATTATTAAACATTTTTTCTCTTTATCAGTCCACAAAACAACTAACAATAATAATACATGCACATTAAGAACAAAACCTTAACACTGTGACGGTAACTATTTTACTTTAAAAAAAATATACTGCGTTCTCTCTGTTATATGCGGAAAACAAGTGAATCGGAAACTGTTTTTTTTATGTAATTGAAGAGTTGTTAGAATTTGGATTTCACATTTATTGTATTAAATTAGATTTGAACCCTCAAGATATATTTTTTGCTCACAAAAGGATATGACGCGACTTATACCTATTGATTTTTAAACATTCATTTTTATCTGTCTCTACACATAATTCTAAAAAAAGATTATGATAAGAGACGTCGAGTGTAGAAATTAGTCTAAATATACGTATATAAGAATATATTTCATCACAATTTACAGGTTACTCCAAAGTGTCACCACCAGAGTGAAGTCACTACCGACCACTGAGCTTTTAGAAGCAGTGTCTTCAGTGTCACTACCTGAAGAAATAGATATTGAGGAATTACATGTAAGTTTTAAATATTAATATAATATACTAGGCGGCGCCCCAATTCATTTGAGTGGTCTTTTATAACTTTAGCATTTATTTTAGTTTGTAGATTTTTTTATAAAAAGTTAAAAAATAGGGTTCAAAATATTTTATGTTTTAAACTTTTTCTAAGGAAAATACACATCCACACACTGCCTTCACATCGACACATGTACTCTCACATCCACACACATGATCTCAAATTCGCATTGAAGACTATTTTCTATTACATGGGAATTATTTTATTAATAAGCAGGCCTTCAAAATAATAATTACCTCAGGAGTTACACAATTCAATGGAATAGGCAAAAATGAAAATGGATATAATGTGGTCGGAAAATGGGAAACATAGTCTTAACACTATGTTTCCTCTGCCCCTACCCTGTATTTACAGCAGCGAAATTAAAATATTTAAATATTTTCTGTGTAACAGAATGCGTCAGTGACCACATCGCAGGCGGTGGGCGCTAATGGCGGCACCAAGCCGTGAGTAGGTTTAGTTCCAATCGATGTTGTGTTATTATTTTTGCATCTTTATTTATATTATTAGGTAGTGTTCATGTATATTTATTTAATTTACTTGTAGCTGTACTTGTAAAGTATCTGACTTTAATTTGGATATAACTGAGATCATTTTGTATTATTTGAACCAATTTCAAATAAGAACGATTTTTATATAAAATATAATATTAAAAAGATAATTAAATTAGGATAGACGTTAGTGATTTATTTTTTAACTAAATCCGCTACCAAGTTGTATGTTAATCAAACTTAATTTGTATGTTTATACTAGCGACCTCCGCCATTTCGCCCGCTTAAAATTGTCATTATATTATAGACAAATCTTGCAAAATATGTACATAAATTGTAGCCTATGTATTACTCTGATGCATGAAGCTATATAATAGTAAAGGTTCATCCATATCCATTGATTAGTTTTGCGTGTTAGTGAAACAAACAAACATTCATAATAATCTTAATTATTTCTATTGTAGGAATTAAGAAGTTATTGCATGGCTCTGGTGTTGCTTTAACATTTTTTTTTCGTTTGCATGAAAACTGTTAAATAAAAATGCTAATTATAGTAATTGTATATTAAATGGCTATGTCGATGTTTTCTATAAGTAAAACATAAAAATTATATGTATCTTCTAATATGATTTGACTATTTATCAACCCTTATTACCTATTTATTTACCCTTGTTCTAATTTTTACAATAACTTATTAGTAAAAAAGTAATTGTTTCCAAAAAAAAAGGACTTTATTACCATTTTTTTATTGTATTTTTCCTTTCATTTAGAGATTTAGATCTCCTATGGTGGCGAGATAAACTGGCGTTAGACGAAACTACCCTCACTTTAATAGGATTTAGTAAGGGATGCGTTGTACTGAACCAATTGATATATGAATTCCACTACACTAAAACTTTAACGCCCGGCGATACTCACATGATGAGGTATTTACTTACCTATATGATATTATTTATATGATAATTTTAGCTCTTTTTTCTTTGAAATTTGAGGGTAAGTAAAAAAAATATGATTGGTCACTTCATTAGGAGGGCTATGTGGTTAGCACCAAAAACTCCATTCCACTTTTCACCTGTAAAGAGGACGCTCCACGGTGTAAAGCGGAGAAAGGAATGTCTTGACTCTAGGTTTTCTCTGTCTAACCTGTGCGGAATAATAACGTGGAGCTAATCGTATAAATAAGATTTTTTTCTCCTTAATATTGTTATAAATTATAAAATTTTAAGTTATCTTAACATCAGGTAACTAGTACCTATCCTGCCATGTGCAAAAGCTGCTTAAATTTATACAAATTTAACAAAGTTGTCAACAACAATGATAGCAACTCGATACTGATACAGATACGGATTCGCGGTTTTCCGGACTGCCAACTGCGCATTATATTGTGTACGTACATACGTATCCATTCCATTGTATGTTGGAAAATTTATCTCTTAATAATTTCTTAATAGTCGTTGATTTTAGTTTTTATGTATTTGTTGTGTTTACTGACTTACGTCAAACCCACGTTTCCTTCACATTCGATTACCCGGATTTTTGATTAACGACCCCAACTAGTCCGGTTAATTGAGATTCTACTGTAGTATTTTTTGTTTTTTTAGGTTTATAAGTCGTATAGAAAATATGTACTGGCTGGACGGCGGGCATGCCGGGGGGAAGAACACGTGGATCACGTCACGCTCTCTCTTAGAGACGTTGACAAGGCTTGGTGAGATTATTCTGTTTCCTATACATTTGTTAATGTTATTCGCTAAATAGTTAATTTTAATTGTTATTAACTAAGTTGAAAATATATTTTGGAATATATTCGGTAATCACCTTTGATAATATTTATAACAGTTGGGAATATCGCCTTTGAAGCATTTTTATATACAAATTTAGATACTTTTTTATACACACCATATTTTTTACATTCTATATATTTATATTTAAGATGTAAACATCTACATCCACGTAAGCCCGTATCAAGTGCAAGACGAGGGCCGGCCGTGGATCGGGCGAGAAGAGAAGGCGTTTACAAGTTTATTAAAAAAACTTGGAGCTAAAGTATGTATATTTCTGTTATTAAGGCCGTTGTGCCTTTGGGGCGCAGCGCTACAGCTAGGTCAGACTGTAAACCCAACGGTTGTGGGTTCGATCGTAAGATACTAATGTATTTGCAATTTAAGTGATTGGACAGTTGAAAACATATTACTAGTTTCATTTTTAACTTACTATTATTATATTAATGTTTTACAATTTGTAATTAAAGAAATACAATATTAGGTTAATAATAATTCACAATTTGTAAATAAAGTAATGCCCTCTCCTCCCAGGTGAGCAGACACCTGCACGCTCCCCCGGGCTCCTCCCACTCCCTGCAGATGCACTTCGAGGTGCTTGCCGCCTTCACTCGGCCTCGAGACCCCTCGCCCGACACCACTGACGACGACGCCTCCACTTGAATTAATTTATTGTTATTTTAACAATTGTTTATAAAACAATAAATTTAAAGATGTATGTAATATTTATATACAGGTCGTCGTGGTATTGGCACGGCGACTGACCGTAGACACGACGGTTGTGAATTCGATTTCGATTCGGAATAATGTATTATTTTTATTGCTTAGCTCTGATAACAAGCAATTCATACGGTACGTAAAGTCTTGGAAATCGGGGATTGGTGCGTAGGGAACGGAGCGACTTAACACTAGATTTCTTCTGCTTCCTCTATAATATGCGGGACACAGTGCAGTGTGCAGTTACAAGAAGAAGGAAATAATAAATTGTTGTGGACAAACGTAATGATTTGTCCCTAAAATATTTTATAATTCTTTATTTTTTATGATGTATTTTTTATTGAAAGAATGTTATTTACTATATAAAAATTGTGTGAGAGATCAATTAAAAAAAGTGTATAAAATATAAGCGTGTGGATAAATTCAATGTCCAATGTCGTTGCTTAATGATTAACTGATGCTAATAAAATATCAAGCTTTTGATTTAAAAACTAAGCAGTTCAGATTTCTGTTATGAACGTAATTTTTAATCAATGATATTTTACTTTCTTCACATAAGTATGTTTTTACTTGTACTAATGGTCGTGTTTACACAGTTAACATATTATGTTTTTAGTGTTAAAGACATTTTATTCATTCATTCCTTATAAATTAATATTTGATGGAGTACGACGACACGTACGATGGTCGTGGGTTCGATACCCACTCGGGGATTATGTGTAATGTGTATATTTTAATTTATTAATATTTTCTTTATCAGATAAAGAATGGCATTGTAAACATAATTAACAAGTATAATCATATATTTACATCAATTATGTAAAAGTAAAAAAATATTCTGTGTAATTTTCTTTTAGGTTTGGGGTAATATTGCAGGCTTGTGTGAACAAGACATACAAAAAAAACTAGTGTAAAATATTTTTTGCTAAATACCAGTTGCCAATAAAACTTAAGTCCACTTAATTTTTCATACAAAAAAAGAACAGAAATATTGCATGTTATGCTTTATTATTAGAAAATTAACGTATAAAAAGTAACTGCTTGTTTTCTACTTTCAAAACGCACTTGTGGACAAAATATTTAATATAATTATTTTTAATTACCACCGCTACTTAAACCTAGGCTTGTAACGGACATAATTATGTTTAGATATTATTCCTACGTTTAATTATTTTCATCTTAATTCCTTTTATTATAAAAATGTCATGTGTATACTTATATATTTTTGCCTATTGTTTGTAATTTGTATAATAATTTAAAGTTATTCGTCTATTATAATATCAATATCACCAACCGCATTTATCAGTTAAAGGTTAATTTATTTGTAGAATAATTTTTTAATAACTATGATCTCAATCGTTGTTTTTGTGTTATATTTGTATTAATGTAACTAACGTCTTTCACAATTTCTTGTAGTCGTCATGAGGCGATTGTAAATTGGATCCCACTCGGGCGAACGAATTATTTTCATTTCCTTGTACTAAAGCGCGACGTTGAGTTCCGTCACTCAATTTTGTCTTGAAGATTGGGCGGTGCGTGCGAGACGGAATGTCTTAACTACTTGCCTACCGTGCTAATTGTGGGATACATGCGTGAAGCTGAAGGAAGGGTTCATAATTTACGATTACTTAAAAGATTTTTTTAACTAATGATATCAATGGACTCAGGCTTAAGAACAATGAATAAAAATATATTCTTCGTGTAAATTCTTAGTATTAATGCATGTTTAAGTGTTATATAGTTTTAAAATAAGGCAATTTCAGTAATTATTTTAATTTTAATATGTGTACTTTATATCTAAATACATCTCGATGTTTATAAGCTTTTAGATGTACTTACAATACGATCGACGAGTCTTGGCCGGCCTAAAGTAAACTGCAGATGGCAGCGTAGAACCAGTGAACCATGCGCAAAAGTTCAATACTTCAAGGCAGCCACGACTCATCGACCTATCTTATTTGACGACTGTATCTTATTTGGTGTAAATATCTAACAAAATTGCTAAAATCTATTGTTGTGAAAAGAATGATATCTACGAATATCTTATTAAAATGTAAATAAAAACAAATGTTATATGTAATATTTCAAAAATAAAACTTATTTTCAATGTAATTTGTCTTGTTATTTACCTTTAATTATATACCAGTTTTAATTCACTTAAGTTTTTATTAATAAAATAAGAAGAGTATATTTAGGACAAGTAATATGAAAACATTAAAAAAAAATAACCATCACTAAAATTACAAAAGATAGAGGCAACTTTCTAAGGTTAATAAAATAAAACATAGAATGGGGTAAGTTCCATTTATTACCACCAAATAACTTATAAACTAATTATAATAGTAATATAATCATTTAGCTAAAACTGGCTCGTCGTCTACTCTACGGGATACAACCGAAAGTTACTCAACGCTAACTACGACGAACTGCTATACTGCGCCTATGGGGTAAATGAAATTAAATACAAATAAAAACATATATTTTTTTAATATAACATGTATACGATGGAACTTAAAATATATTCGATTAATTTAGCATTTTTTTCAATAAAAAAACTAATACGCTCCAAAAATATATAAAGCGACATTTTTTTTCAGTCTGGTATACATTGTTCATCAGTTCAATTGACGTTATTCGTAGACGATGTCTGACTTACGAGTCGATGGTATTTTAAAAAGTTTTTGTTTACATTTAATTTAGAAAACACTATGGAAAGCCAGTTTGCTTACAGGAAGTATGGGAATTATGCATTATTTTACGCGAAGCCGTCAATAAAAATCGTAAGCCAAATCTACTTTGCTTATCTAAAACTGACTAGACGTAAGAAATTACGACATAACCACAATATGCCATCATTTTTACTCAAGCGATGTGACGTTTATTTTACTACTAAAGTACGAATAATTATGAAAAATATACAAATATGCGTTTATGGTAACCTTACACTAGGTTATAGTATTTACAATGAAATCTCTTGATTCACCATAAGGAATAGTAGAGTCGAAAAGCCCATGTTTCCAAACTATACATTCTAATTAGCGTTTATAGAGAGAGGCTCACATTTCTATGTCGGTACAAAATTGTGACGTTTTTATCGCAAATTACACTTAAACTACACATTCGTTCCGAGAGTAAATAAATGCAACATATAAAGTAAATAGTAAAAATAAGAACAGCAGTTCAATTAGAGAAATACTTAAAGACAAGGTTCTATAATTATGCAAAAGTTTAAAATCGATAATTTGTTCGCACAATCATTTCTTTGTAAAACGTCCGAATGATTAATAATTAAATCGTTTTAATCACAACTCGATTATCGATAATTGGGAAATCTATTACTTCTCTGTTGATTATTGCTTGCAATTTCGTTATAATCACTTTTAATGGAAATTCTCAAGGGGAAAGTAAAAAGGTTCAAGGTGCGCCGCCTTTTCTAAGGAAACTTTTAGTAGTTTTCTTTGCATTCTGAGGATTTGACGCCTTGCTCGTGGTTGCCTTCGGCCTCAATGCAGGGATTTGTGACACTCGTATCCCGATGGCGGATTTCTGCTTAGTGGCAGTGGAGACGTGCGCTGCGGGCTGACCCTCGAAGGTCGAGCTCCTTATCAACTTGGGCGTCTCTGTTTTATCACTTTCGATGTACACTTTCTTATCACTTTTCGCTGGCAATTTCTTGGTCTGCTCGACTTTTTTCCATAAATTTGCTATTTTACTTTCGACATCTTTAGTTTTGGAGGGGATGGAGTTGACGCTGGATGTGCTGCCTCTGGAGCCTCGAGCTAGGATGATAGTTTTTCCACTATCGTTGCTTTGTAAGCTGTGATTGGATAGCGAATTCTTCATCATAGGTTCTGAAGAACGCTTTGGTGCTGTACTCTGTTTCGGCTTAGCAGCTTTACTCGTAGTGGGACGAGCTCGATTGAACTGTGGTAATCTAGAAGGAGATGTGTTCGCGATTTTAGTAGGAGAATTTATTGGGCGAGATCCTGTCAGCTTTTTATCAGGCACGGGCAAGTTCTTCGCGGGAATTGAGCTCTCCTCCTTCGTGAACGTACCCTGTCGCTCCAACGGCAGCGGTTTACTCGCGACTGGAGGAATATTTATAGGTTTTTGAGCTATTTTCGAAGGAGATTTATTTGGCGGTGTCTTTTTAGGGGAAGTTGTAGCTTTAACACCGGGAGTTCTATTAGGCACGGTAGACATTTTGGCACTTGTTTGAGCTTTAGGAAGAATAGTTGACACTTTTGGCGTAACTGGCTTAGTAGGCGTCTTGGTTGCCGGCGTTACAGTTTTCTTTGGACTGGGCACGTTCCGTCTGTATGGTGACACGTACATAGCCTTCTTCCTGCCGCGCACTACTTTAGGCGCATCGTGATCTTTGTCACCCGAATCGTTAGAGTCTAAGCTCTCGTCTCTCCTCTCCGGTTTGATTATCTTCGGTTTCGGTTTAGAGGACGGCGTTTCTGTATCAGATTCTGAGTGCGCCTTATCTTCTGAATTGCTATCACCCTCGTAACTCGCAAAATCACTGCTGCTGGGATGTTGATGTTTATCACCTTGTAAATTACGTCGATACGACGCTGTCATTTCGATATTTTTTAAGTTATTCACTACACACATATCGACTGCCGCTGGACTTTCAATAACTGGTAAATAAGTCCTAAAACTTTGCGTAAAAACCTTAAGTTGTGTGGAATTTAGTTCGAAATCATCTTCATTGTTTCCACTGTCGACGTCTCTAAAAACGTCATCACTTTGCCTGTCATCGCTTAACTGTTGATGATTTAGATCATTAGAAGACAAACTGTCGTAACCAGTTGTGGTTTCAACGTTTTCGAAGTTAGCGTCTTTAGTTACAAATGTTGGTGATGGAGGAATATCTTCACTTAGTGTTCTAGTTCTAAATCTCTCAGCATCTTCCATACGTTTTTGTTTAAGCGTCTTCTTTGCAGCCAGCCGTTGTTTTAGACTTTCTATATGTGGGTTTGGTTTATCTTTAGATGACGTCGTTTCTTGAGATGATGTCAATATGTTGTGAATATTAACAGTTTGTGTTTGATATCTTGCTCTATCTTCTTGCCTGCGTTGTTTAGCAGTAACGCGTCTCTTCGATTTAGGTTCTGATATCGCTGTGACATAATCATCGGATCTGTCACTCTCTGATTTGGTCCATGTCATAAATTCTTCTGATTCAACCTTTAAAACAACATCGTTTTCTGATACTGTATCACTTATAGTATATGTTTGATATCTATATTTAGCTGCATTTCGTTTTTCTTTTGGAGTTAAATATTTAGAATCGCGTTGTCTCTTTGGTGTTGATTCAACGCTGCTAATGTCTGAAGGTAGAGGAGTACAATTTTCAGATCCTGAAGGTATATCTGTTATAACGTTTAAAGTATTCGATATACAATCGTCATACACTTCGTGGGCGGTAGTGGGTTCTAATTCCAAAGTGGATTCCGCCATTTCATCTAACAAAGATGGCGGATTGACTTTATCCAAATCGTGGAAAACGTGTGTGAAAGTTGTGCATAGAGGGAAATCTTGAACTGGTTGTTTAAAATCGAATACGACTGGAGTTTTATTTTCTCTCGATTCAGCAACTTCCGATACGATACTCGATACCGATATCATGCTTCCGTCCATATCGATATTTTCCATTTCGGATGGAGGTTTCACATTGTCTAAGAAACTTAGGGGTATACTGTCTAAGTGTTCCGAGCTTCCTTGATGCATTGAATTACTGAGCGCCCTTTTGACCATTAATGCGACTGGTAAAGATTTTTTTCTTGTTTTTTGAGATTTTTTCGATGATGACTGATGAGCAGATGACTCATCAAAGTGGCCTGAAGCGCTCAGAGATAAGAGACTACCTAAGTTGGAGGGCGGTTTTACATTATCCAAATCTACTGACGTAAGCGAAGTTACACTATTTTCCATAATATACTGGGAGTTCTTTAGTTGGGCCGCCAATCTTGCCGCTTCTTTTTCAATGGCAGAAGACATCAGCGAGTCGAATTTTTGCTCGCTATCGTCAATTAAAGATGTGAATGTTGGTTCTGGAATGTTATCTAATAACAATCTGTCGTCTAATTGTCCATCGACACTTGTTCCCAAGCCATCTAATTTGTCAGTCAGATCTGGTTTTGAAAACATGTTTGGGACTTCGCTTTTTTCTAGTAAATCAGGTAATGCCATAGCAGCATCGACTATCTCACTTCTTAATGAAGAAACCATGTGCACTGACCCACTAATTGTAGGGAAAGTGACATCATCAGGACACGTGTTTTCATTCCACGTGTCATTATCTCTTTTAGAAACATCCTCGAAGTTAATTTGATTTTCTGTGCATTTAATGTCTGTCCATTCCAATTTATGTTTGTTTTTACGTGTTAGAGTACCAGAGTCGAACTCTTTAGGTTTATCTTCATCGTCGCTCCACGAGCCATCTAGAACATCGGCATACGATTCATTCGATCTATTAAGCTCATCTCTCTCAGATTCCACTGTTGTATTACCAGATTTAGGAGCCAAACACTCATTAGAATGATCCATTTCATTGCTATCGGAATCCAAAGTAGTATTTCCAGAATCGACAGTCGGCATTTCATTCGAGCGATCGAAAATCGATATCGGTTGGGAGTTTAATGTTATTTCTATCGATGGATTAATCGACGTGAGGTCGATCCCGATGGCAGAGTCGTCAGATCCAGTGTCTCGCGCGGTGGCGGCGCGCGCGTCTGCGGCCGCGAGTACTGCAGACGGCGCCTGAACGTTTTTTGACTGAGAAGTGTTAGTTTCTCCGTTTTTACCGTTTTTAATTTCACCTGCACCTCGAGCTATGACTTCTTCTAGAATGGCTCTGTCTTTAGAATATTCTTCGCCGACCATTTTGTCGAGGGCTCCTTGGTGTGGTTTTTCTTTACGTCGTCTCCGAGATTCTCTTATTTCTAAGCGATCATCACTTCGTACTCTAAGCTTAGGGTCCTCCTTCTTCTTTGGTTGTGGCTTAGACATGCCCATTCTGACACACCGTTCGAATACTTCTTTATCAGTGGACCCGAAGGAATCGTTACTTAAGGAACTGAGCGAATTACTTCTGTCTAATCTCCTTGGATCATCTATCCTTGCTGGTAAGCTGGGAGGTCCATCATCATAAAACCTCGAATGTCCTCTAAATCTTGAATAATGAGAAACTTCTCCATGATAAGAATAAGGTGATCTTACATTTAAATTTGCAATTTCTTGCTCCAATTTTTTCACTTTATTTGTAGATTTTATATTATAGGCACCGGAAGCCAAATTTTTTTCAAACTCCGCATCTCTAACTTTTGGGCCTCGATGGGATATTTTATCGCTACGATCCAATGATTTATGGTTTCTTGAATGTTTCACTGATTCTGGTCTCCTTTCTACCGAATGGGCTTTTTTATTAGTTTCAAGTGAGAAATCAGCTCGAGGATTGACGCTAGAGAGTCCCGCTTTTACAGTTTCTTCAAATATTTCCCTATCAGTGGAACCGAAAGAATCTAAGCTGAGAGAGCTCAAGGAATCATTTCTTGCTAGATTCTGTGTCGCCGGTAGTTTTAGTTTGTCACGTGTTTTTTCCATTTGGCGACTTTCGTGTCTGCGTCCTATAACAAAAAAAAAAATATAAATCTTTTAGTAAATTTCATTTTACATGTTAATGTTACTAAGCATATTATAATCTTTTCTCAAGTTTTATGCAGTAGAGACTATCTAAACACATACAAAAAAGTAATCACAATGACATAAAAAATAGCAACAGCAAAAAAAAAAACAAATAAATAAATGATACAATGGAGGCTTGTTTGGCTGCTAGTATCATATAGAGTTACCTTCAATTAGCTGATGATCCTCAAAGGGCGGTGGTCGCGGTGGTGCTTCAGGGTGGCGTACCTTTGGCGGTAATGGAGGTGGACTTTGACGTGGACTACTATTACAAAAAGAAATGTTCATTTAGAAAAATGCGGTATAAAATTTACATGATTTAATTTGAATGAAAAAAGGGATTTTTTTTTATGTATTTTATATTTTTTTTATAATTACTTTGAAGCCAAATATTATATTATTCTCTGATATAGTTTATGCAATAAAGCTTATAAAGTGAAACAAAAAGAATTTATCATAAGTAAATTTTTATATTCTCAAGAAAAGCAGCAGACATTTTCTAATGTTTTAATAATTTCTTTTTTTTTCTTTCTATATATAAATTGATTTATAAATGATAAATAATATGTACTAAAGTTTACTAACCTCTCCTTAACATTTCTTACAAAGTCGTTTGATATCATCACAGTCTCTGTTGACGATCGCAGATATGGTGGCAATGATCTCTGTAAAGATATCATATTCCTTTTAGAATTTTTTTAAACTAATGTATAAAGATTTGAACTTAACGGGACTAGAGCCCGCGTCTAAATAAAGTAATATATAAAGTGGACGTTACATTTAAAAAAAAGTATAATACAAAGTCGATTTAAATAGAGTTTTCACTCAATATTAGTAACAAAAAATGAAAAAAAAATCTAAAAGCATATAGAAGAAATGTTCTATTCTGTAATAAATTACAGAATTAAGACGGGTGTGATTTCATGCAAGTGTTTATTTAAATCCAAGTCAAGAGCCTGTATACAATTAAAATTGTATCTGCCATTTTTCCAATATGATCACTTTGATTACTTTAAAAACTTTAAGTAGAAAAAAACATATAATTATATACGACTCACATATACTTCATCTCTCAATGGGTACTTATTAATAGAGGACACGTCAGAAGCAGGACCTTTATGTTTGACCACCTGTAGATAATTTTAATTTATTTATGTAGTTATTAAAATACGTTAAAAGAATATTAGAAAAATAACATATTTAGAGATATAAGACACTCTGTTCCCGACGGACCGTCCAATTTTCGAGATATTAGAGGTTCAATTTTAGAGGTTGAGTGCAGAACTCACCGCGCTATCTTATAACTAGAGTGAGTAAATGAAAACACTTCAATCCTTGAGATAGAATAGAACCCACAACCTACGTGTTTACAGTCATGTCCCCAAGCAAGTATCATAAAACTATAAATAAATAAATTAATTGAAAATTTACCTGTGCAATGCCCTTTTGTATGCACTCATTAAGAAGATCTGCATCGCGGTCGCTGGCTGCCTCGCTGTCAGAGGACGGCGCTATAGCTGGTATGTCTGATGTGTCTGAAACATATGTGTTATTAGATATAACTTTTAATATAAGAAAGACTTAAATTTGGCCTAATATTCTGTCATAATATTCGAGTTTTTCATGTCATTGAAGAGTAATTATTAATTTAAGAAGTACTTTAAATAATTTGGAGCTAGTGTAGTTGAAACGTTTAGCAAATATTTATAATGTATATCGACACGAATGTCGGCTATGTGAACATACAATAAAATTATTTAACAATATGTAAAAATATATAATAATATTACCTTTTCTACTTTTTACCCGAGTTTGAGACTTTACGTGTTGAGTAACAACTAACCGAGTTTATTACGGTAGAGAGGGAAAATAAAAATCGATTGAGAGGTGATTGAGTCCACAACTAAAAATGTATGTTCTAATTACCTTTCATTATATCAACAACTGCATCCGATGAGGGCTCTTCTGCTGGGGGGCTGGAGAATAAAGATATCTTATAATAAGTACATTCTTCTAATATACGTACATTCATAACTATTTTAATTATTCAGAATTATTATAAAAAATTACACAGTGATTAAAATATAAACATGTTCCCGAATCGAAACTTTGTCAGAATTTGTCCAATTAAAAGTGAAGGCTGTTACAAAATATTGGTCATAAAAGTTAAATAAATTCCTAATAACCTTTCATCAAGAATCTCAGAGTCAATAGTTTCATTTACAGGCGAAGATACATCTAAATCTGGATTATCTTCTTTATTTATGTCTTCAAGCAGCAATGGTAACTGAAATTAAATATTGGGCATTTCTTTTTAATTTGAAATAATACACAGATAAAATATATATATCGACGATGACGACGCTATGTTTGTGATTTTTTTTATACCAAATCTTTATTTTCTGCAGAAATACGATATACGTAGTAAATATTATATATATCTCAATATTATATACTAGTTTCTCAAAATCTATCATCATGGCGATTATAGGCGATAACGGCAAGCGTATGTTCAATTTACAATACAGATACATTTCACGTTTAAATTACAAAAAAAAACTGAATATTTATTAAATGATTCAAACAAACCCTAGGTTCATCATTTATAGTGAGGCTGGAAAGGCTTGTGTTGGCTGAAAACTGCGCAGGAGTGTGCTCAACCACGAACTGAGATGTACGTTCTTCGAACACCGAGATGTTCCGCGGTTCCACTAGAAAATAAGTTATATTAGTAAACAAATCAGGACAATATACGCAAAATTTATAAATTTGATTATTTTTTGTATATATTGTCAAAATTTCATACAAGAAAATTATTTTAAATTAATTAATTATAAATTTAGTTAAATTGTTAAAACCAAAGAAATTAAAAAGTTATAAATGGAGTTTAATGGTTTACGCCACGGGCGCAGTTAAAAAACATTTGTTGTACAGGCGATGGTTTCCAGCTCAATAGACGGTCGCAAGACTAGTTTGGAAAATCGACACTCTACTATATTTTAAAATTAAAATTAATAATTCTTCAGCTTCACACTGTATCCCTTTACACACAGCAGGGTAGGCAGAGGGAACTTAGTGTTAAGACTCTCTGTTCCCCAATTTGTTTTCATGTTCTTACCAGGTGGCGGAGTTAGCTGCTCTGAATGTATTTCCGGTGGAGCATGTCTCGTACGAGGTGATATAGGCATACTTTGTCCGGGGGAGTCCGGGATTTCACTTGGTGATATACACCCTGACGTTAGACGGCTGAAAGGGAATTATGTATTATTATTAAAGTTTCATATACTATTTACTGTGTAAATTATTCGTTATATATATAGGAAATCAAAAATTAGAAAATAGATACATTTTTAAAGTGTTTATCCACATTTAGGAAAGAAATATTTCAACTTAGTAATTGGATATTCTGTGTCTTGGATATTACGAAATGATCAAGTCACGGACGGCCCAAGTCTACGACAGGTACAAATCCAGCGAAGTGATTATTTTAAATTATTTTCAAAAAAACTGAAAACAAATACCAATAGAAGTTCATCTCACCTGACTTCAGACACAATCGAGCCCTGATCATCCTGCTGGGAGCATTCCGGCAAGGACCCTAAGGAACTCGATCTGGAGAACATTAGTGGCGTGTCTTCTATGAACCGTGGTGATGCCTGGCTGGACGTCTCTTGGACTATTGATATCGGTTCACATGCGAACGTTACTGCTTTTGACGCTGAAAAGTGATATGAATAATGAGAATTAATTTGAAATATACATATAGGTAATTGCATGTCGATTGGCGGAATTTAACGCCGAGCTTTGCCTTGATACCAGAACGAAGAAATTAAAATATATATGTATATTTTATATAGATAATGTTAAGACAACCTGTCCCCCACTTTTCACCCAGTTTTCGAGTCATTGCGTATTGAGGGGCAGAATTCAACTAATTTGGCTTGTTCCCAAACCAAAAAGTTGTTAAACCCACAATAGTCGTCTTTACAATCAGGCGATGTGCCGTTGCACCACAATGGGCGGATAAACAAAAGACAATATCTCCCTCTATTATAATATCTTTTAGTTATTTTGTTTAAAGGCAGTCGTGGCGCAGGAGTAAAAGCATGTGTTCGATTCTTACTGGAGGAAATTAAAATAATACTTTAATTTAATCGCTCTGGCGTCGAGGTAAAACGCGACGGTGAATTTCACCACTCAACACAAAGTGGTAAGCGGAGTGTCTTAACACTAGGCTCCCTCTGTCTATAGCAAGCAGGGTGCTATAGGTCGAATACAGCGTCAAGTCACTGATACAGCGTATAGTAAACTTCATTATAGAATGTAGATAAATAAAGTATTTTTTATTCTTAAGCATTCTAATATTTAAGATTCTACAAATATTTAACCATTACTTGAGTCTTGCTTATTAACTAGTAATTATGAACTTGTCGTAGTGATATAGCTTTAATTAAAGGGCCACGTATTTTCCGAAAAAACTTATTATCGAAATGTAACTTTCACTTTTACTACCAGGCTTTTGGTGCAATATATTTTTAAGATTAACTATAATCAACACAAACTATTGTTTTGTAGGAGTCTTATTACTTTCAATGAAATAACAAATTGTTAAAATTGTTAGAAGAAATAACATACCCTCTTTATCCTTCCCGGAGCTGCTAGTACTCTGTTCTTGCGGACTCGGTTCCACATTGATAGAAGCTTGCGCGTTTCTTTTTGCCAAACTGTCTTCTTCGGTAGGTTCACCTAGGCTACTTAGTGAACTGACCCTAGAAAAATATCCTGGTGTTCCTTCATCACAATAATTCACTGGTTTCTCTGGACTTATCATGCCTGAACTGAATTTTGTATCGAAAAGTCCCCGTTTTTCGACTACAGGCTCAGATATTGAGACTGGTGGCGGTGTTGATATTGCGACATCGTTGTCATGGTGTGGAGGATCTTCTATAGAACAGGTGTCTTTTTCATCTGAATGCGTCATTGCTTCAGGATGCTCCTTGACACTTGAAGTTTTAGGTTTGCCGTCTTTACCAATTATCCGGAGGTCCGACATAGATGTAGCTGTAGAAAATATTATAGGAGTTTCATACGGAGTGCCTTCTGTCGCGAAATGTTTTATAGTGTCTTCGTGGACTGACGGAGCTGGGGGCTCTGATATGTCAGAACCATTTTCAGATTGGTGTTCTGCATAACGTAAAGAATAATCAGTTGGTTGGTCTAAATCAGTCTCTTGGTAATCTCCGAACGTGCTTGGATTATCTTTTTTAGAATATTTCTTTTCTGCTTTCGGTTTCTCGACGGGTTCAGATTCAGCCTTAGTTTCGGGGTATTTTCTACTAAAGTCTATTGGTTGGTCACAGGAATCTTGGTCGACGTCGTAACCGGATTCTGTATAATTAGTTCTCATTTCTGTACTTCTTGGAGGTGGTATTGGGGGTTGCCCTGAATATCGAAGGTACGTTGGATCTTTTGTCAAGGATTTGGAAGATTTGAAAGTATCACTTCCAGTATCCATTTTCATCAGATCTTTATTTCTCGGTGTAGGTACAGGGACTTTACCAGGTCGTACTCCTCTTTCAAAGACTGAATCCGAATGGGTGCTTGTTACGGAATCTTTGCTATCTGATCTATTGACATTTGTTGAACTGTTACCTGAAGAACGAGACACCAATGTTCCTTTCAATAACGTATTACTACAACTTAGATAGCTCGCTAAGTGTGCGCTATGGCTGAGTGATATTTGAGATGTTAAAGTTCCCATGAGAGGTGAACTAGACGTCATTCTATGTCTTTCCAAATTCATAGCGATTTGTCTTTCAGTAGCCGTGAACAAATTCTTCTCCTCTCTGTTACTCGTACTAGGAGAAGTAGCAGGTTCGATGTTATCACAAGTTTCAGCTAGATTTTGATCTAGTTCTTGTTCTAGTGCCTTTTGTTTCCTCGCCCCCAAGGTCGGTAAGGCTGGTAAATTCATACTTCTAGCCGTAGTGTCTAGTGATATAATATGTGTTTTGCCAGGTTTAGAATTGAGTAGATTTTTTAGAGCAGCGCTTGAGCCCATAGCAATCATTTTATGTTTAGAGTGTATTAAGCTTCGTAACATCGGTACCGCCCCATGGTCCCACAGAAACTGTTGATCTTGAGGGCATCGCGCCGACAGATTCCAAAGAGTACCGCACGAATTACTAACCACTGTCAAACTTGGTGACTTCAGGTGCTGGAGCAAGACACTTAAACAATTTCTCTCGCGGAGAATCTGTCTGTAATCTTCCCGTACTGCGATGTGGCTCGACACATTACGCATGATGCCACCTGCGTTCTCCACTATTGCCAATGTCTTTGTAGGGGAAT
Source organism: Heliconius numata (assembly GCA_016802625.1). Lineage (NCBI taxonomy): Eukaryota > Metazoa > Arthropoda > Insecta > Lepidoptera > Nymphalidae > Heliconius > Heliconius numata. Next base: position 1,008,366 of record JAEBDU010000061.1, on the reverse strand, counting down.
TGTAACTTAGCATATCTACTAAAAAGCCTAATGCTCCGTCAACAGAGCACAGAGCCACTTTGTTCATAGAACAATGTGCTGTAAGATTCCAGAGGGCGGATAAAACAGATTTCAGGGTTGCTTCTTTTTGACATGTCATCGCTGCCCTAGTGAGGCCCTTTACAGCACCTACTTCTCTTAAGACTTGTTTGCTATTTGTGTCTGCTCTCCATGATAAATTTCTGAGCACAGCTGCAGTAACCTTAAAAAACAAAAAAAAAATGCATTAATATCGTAAAGTAAAATCATTACTTGAAAATTATTGAAATTTTTTATGATTTATTTTGTATAACTCACTTGTCTCATATCGTCATTAGGAGACTCCAGTTGTTCAACCAGTGCCAACATGAAGTCCTTGAAAGAGCACAATAATGACTTATTGTTTCCGTCTCCGAATGTCAAATTTGTTAATGTCATACCAGCGTATTTTCTCATTGTCAAGCACGTGTTATCGTCAGTTCTGCTCCCGTGTGCGGCTTGATCTCCGCTGACTAATGCGGCTAGAGCTTGCAAGCCTCCTAATTGACATACAACATGACGATGTTCCTCATCAAAGGATAATTTCATTAACGCAGCTACACTTTGACTCGGATGTTTCGTTACATCATCCTCTATCGCTTCTTTTCCTTCTTTTCTCGCTTCAACTAAATCTTCTAGCACATAACAATATTCTCTGACCTGTTCTAATAATCTCCATACTCTAGCTTCTCGTCTACCAGCTTTATCATCTGTTTGAGTATGTATTATATTTCTTAACGCTTTTGCTGCACGATCTCTAGTTTCTCTAGCTACTTTTGAATGAATTAATTGGACCAATAAAGGAATACACCCTGCTTGTCTCATCGCTATAGAACTTTCTACAGATCTGCTCATATCTAATAGCGGTCCGCTTAGATCTGCGTTGTTTTCTGGTGACAAACTAAGTAAAGATATCAGAGAACACACACATTCCATTTTGTTTTCTAAGTTAGACGAAGGTCGTGGACAGTCTGATCCGTTGCTAGAGAAACTACGTACACTGGAAGAATCATGAGATGTCCACACATCTCTTTCTCCCGGCCACGTGCCACGATATAGCTGTGAGGCTCTTTTGTCTCGTTCGCTCGATCTTGCTGCATTTTCCAGTCCATAATGTAAAGTACTTCTATAATTTGTTCTGTGCGGTCGGTCTTCTTGATTTGTGTAGGAAGACTGTGGTTTCGTTGATTTCTTTGGAAGAGCACCAGCTTTCTTTTGTACTTGATTGTCATCACCTTCTACTTCATCTTCTAAAAAGTTTGGATTTGTAATGTCACTACGTTCATCGAATTCGTCCGGGGAAGGCGAGTGATCGAGGAAGTGTGGTTTAGGGATTCGACATTCGATATTCGATTTTGACGGCAGCTGGTAGTCGTCATCAAGGAAATGCGGGCGGCGTGATATGGGATCATGTTCGAGGTTATCTAATTCGAGTGTTAGATCACGACTCCGCGCTTTGTCTTTTGTTTTGGGGGTAAGGTGTTTGGAGTATTTCGTTTTGGTGTCTTTTGGGTCAACAAAGCGGCGCGATTCCGGTGATACAGGGGAAGATGTATCTAAGGGCCCGCGATGGGGTTCACTTGAAGTAGAAGGGGTGCAGTCTTCACTGGCAGAGGGTCCAGAGTCAGTTAATGGTGAATTCGAGGAGTCCATACTGCTCCAAGGATCTACCATAACTTCGTTCTCCAACTGAAACAATAAAACGTGCAAATTTATAAATCCAATAATTATCAAAAGAAATTGAAGTCAAGGTTGCATTTTAAAACTCGTAAGGCAATCGACTCGTAAAAATGCAGC
>JAEBDU010000061.1:986790-1001512 GCA_016802625.1 Heliconius numata | reverse complement strand
AAAAAAATCCTACGTCCAAACCGTTGAGGTACCTTGATTATTTTTTTAATTTTGGGTTTGAAATATTTTACCCTATATGCAGTTTCAGTAAAAGGAGCGCTGCCTCTTCCACCCTGTATACACATGTAAGTAACTGAGTAAATAAAAAACAATGTAAATACATGTCACATTAAATCAAGTACTACAAACAGAATAAATGATGGAGTCCGCCGAAAGCGTGTTTTTTATCCGACAAGAAGAAACATTCAATACAAGGAAGTCCATCCGTCGATTGTTTTCCAACATTGAACGCAGTTCGTTCCCATAATAATTATAACACCCACCGGCCACATGGTACCGAGTCGGATAAAAATACACAAAAACACGTAACTGAAGACTTACTAACCGCTGGTGTTATTTTACTAGTGGAACCGACCGCATCTTCAAGGTTCTATCATTTTATTGCTGAGGATGTTTATCTACAGTGGTGGAAATGTAATTTTTGTTGGTAAAAATTAATATAATTAATGTCGAAATTATTTTACTTGTTATATTCTTATTTAGTCTAGTAGGTGGAACCTAGGAAAAACTCAGTTCCTTTCTTATTCACTAACATCTATAGCATTTTCAGCGGTAAAACTGAGCGCTATATTCTATCTACAAATACACAAAATACAAGCGAAACTGTCTCCAGTGGGTACCTCCACCTATAGCATTGTTTTATATCAAAAATGTTCACGGCCGTTGGGCAGCATTTCTCCAAGACGCGAGCTCAGTTATTACAAGATCCCTTGACCTGAATCTGACGCGAACATAATTCGATGGCCCTTCAACTTTTTACATGAGGAGCTTCAATTTTTTTTCTGCACTTTGAGATTTTCTTGTGAACTGATTTTACATTAGATTAAATCGTAAAATCTTCTATTTATTCGTAACTTACCTATATGTAGAATATAGAATAACTTATTTACAACATACTAATGTAGTTTCTCTTCCCTCCTTCACTCGAGTAAATAAATTATATAGCATTTTAATTTTTCGTTCTGATAATGAGGCAAAGCGCGTTGAGTTCCGCCACTCAACACGCAATGCATTTAGAATTCGAAGTAAAGTGGAGAATCAGTTTTTACCACTAGGTTCCCAGGTTCCCTCTAGCTAGCTTGCTACGTGCGGGATAGAATGTGAAGATAAAAAACATCAGTAACAGTCGTAAATGCCAATGCATACAAGACGATCATCATCATTATGAGCTTTATATATCAATAACCATAAAAAAATGTATTTCCTCTAACCTACTTTAATTCGATCTACCTACATTTACTCCTAACAATAACTAAGTACATTTATAAAGAACTCCCACATATTATTATAGTTTTATAATAAAACCATTCTAACCACAGTGTAATATAAGAAGCTACTGTTTTAGTGGTGTCAATGAACTGGTCAGTTACATAATAGAAGCGAAAACTAAAGGTCGTTGGTATGATTGCTTTTAATTCAGTGCAATTTAATTTGTGGAAACGGCGTTCGTGTTGCCTGTAGGAGCTTTCTTATTTTGCAATTTACATTTAAAGGCAAATGGGATCTACAAATCCACAGAAGATTTAATAGTAATCTACAATTATCTAATATTATTAATGCGCAGTGGATCAGACTTTGGCTGTATACGCGAGGATTATAGGTTCGTCCTCTTTGAGAAACATAAAAATTTGAACCTAGCCGACTTTGTACTCGCGCATAATAGTTTTTGACGGTCTCAATGCGCGGATTTATAAAAAGTATTGATGTAGAATAATACTTTAAAATGTTAAAAAGATTGTAGGTTTGATTCCCACTGAAAGAAATTAATTATCTTTATTTCCTTGTTCTGAACAAAACAACAATGATTAGTGGAGAAGCACGAAAAGGAGTGTCGTGATACTATGTTCAATCAGTCTACCCTGATATTAGTGAAAACGCTAATAAAGATATTTTTTTCCCTATAATATTTATAGGTAATTTACTTACTCTTATAAAATTAATAATAAAAATACACAAAGTACTCTATAATCTATAACATATTAAAAAGTAATTTTAAAATTTCTTCATAAAATAAACGTCGATGAACTAGAAGCAAAAAGTTGACAATGCAGGAAGTGAGTTTTATATATAGAGAACGAACTGTGTGTTTTTATTTTACTTTTACAAGTCATTAGCATCTCATAATTTAGATTTGATTTTAACTATTTTAACTTTTTTAACAATTTTTAAAATTTATTTTTACCAAAGGTAGTCTTGGTTTTCAAATAAACATTAATATTTTATTTATTTATCTTTATTTTATTATAATGCATTTAATTGGGCTTTATAACGAGAGAGATTATATACTAAAGGAAAAAAAAATTTAGTCACCATGTTTAGCGCATGCTCTATTTTGCTATATTTTTTATAATATACAGATAAGGGATCTAGCTTAAAGACCTGTCGTTTCTATGTTATGTGTTGCAAAATTAATATATATCACAGCTTCACGTTGTATCCCGCATTTAATAGGGTAGACAGAGGCACTTTCAAAATCTGAAGGCATTGCGTGTTGAGTCGCGGAACACAACGCCATATTTTGCCTAATTAAAATATTTAATTTCCTAGAGTGGAAATCGAAGCCACAATCTGTCGCGTTTACACATTTTGTGCCCCTGCGCTACAACTTCCATTCCACTATCTCTACAATATTATATGGACAATAAAATCCAAAATATGCAATAAATAATCCAGCATGAAGGTTGCCAGACGTAGAAAACATTGGACAGCAAGAAATATGAAAACGAAATCGTCAATTACAAGAACATTAAAACTTAAACACCGCCACGTGACACGCAATGTCTCAAAAATTAGGGCGAAAAGAATGTCTTGACATTATTAGGTTCCATCTGGTGAACCGAAATGAACAAAAACGTAATTATAACTAAAATATTAGAAGGAAAAGTAATTCACAGAGAGCTAGAACTATCCGTCATGAAAGCAAGGCCGGCATCCAGATACAGGTGAAAGTGGTGTTATGGAATTTCGCGATGCACCCAACTATTATGGTAATTGGAGTGAAACGTCTGTATGGCGCAAGTGTGATGGATGAGCTTTATGCTTTTGCCGTAACCATGGTAACGTTAAAAAACTATGAGCAACAATAAAAAAAATGTTATAATAATCTAACCTAACCTATGACAATCTCGACGAGCGCTTGCAAGAGGCGCGGGTTCGAGTCCCGCTACGTTTAATTTTTTAAATATTCTCCTTTCTTTAATACTAATGAGACTTTTCTTTCAAACTATACTCAAATGTTTATCATAAATAATGAAATTTGAATGAAATAAAACTAAATGTATATAATCGCGTCATAAAATATGAACTCAGTATCAAATCATGTTAATGAAGCCGTTATTAAAACGGATTTCGTAGTAAATACAAATAAGAGCAAGAGTTTAAAATACGTTTATATGAAACAGAATTAATTATTATTAGATGATTACGAAAATCCATAGCCATATTTGCGTAAAAATTAAAAGAATAGAGATGTTACCTAACAAAAACAACGATTACAAGAAAACACGGAAGTTATTACTTACTTTCTATTGTTATTAGATACCATTTATTAATGTGAGAAATATAATTTAAATTACGTCGGTACTATAACAAACTTATCATTTGCAAAAGGAAACCTGAACGAATGAGATAAAAAATATAATAGACAATACTAATACTTAGAATTTAATATTATACACAAAATAGAAAAAAAATAACAATGTTAAATAACCATAATTTGGTAATTGCAAATCTTTTGAACCGAAAAGATATTTAAGTAGGAATAGAAAGATAGCAAGTGAAAGTAAAATACATTAAGACAATCGAATGGATTGATTGAAACGCGAACAAAGACGCTGTTACGACAAGCGACGACGAAAAGAATAAAAAAAGTAATTTTCCCACGATGTATCAAGTTGTTAAGAACGATTGCTGACATTTATAATAATTACATTTCCTTGGGATTATTTTGTTATAAATATCAATATAATTTTGATTGGGTCTTTTTAGAAAAATTAAAAATTTAATTTATCAAAAAATCTTAATAATATTTTAGACGTGTCAGGGAGATAAAGATTGTGGCTTTGTGGTTGCACTCAACATGTATCTAATTGATAAAAGTAGCAAAGAGATTTATTCAAAGCTCGTGTGCGGGTTTTTTTTTTGTTAGCTTCACGCTGTTGAGTGGCGGAATTAAACATAGCACTTTAGTCTTTTACCAAAGTAGTTCATTTCACCGTTGGGATCGACCCCGTAATCACCGTGTTTACTATTAGAAACTGTCCTACAGAGCCAAGATGGGCCACTTGAATACAACAATATCCATCTAATCTCACCACAAGTTCTACTGGGTTTAATTAGGTTTAATTATAAAAATCTTAATTCTAAATATACTTTGTATTTTTTTCAATACATACTTTACAATGTTTTAGGTTAATTTAATTAAAACATGTTTCCCTATACCTACTCGCAACTATCGTATAAATTAGAATAACGTTAGTCCCGCATTTCAATTATCTTCAACTCGCGCCCCTCAATTTGCTCGCTAATGGATTAAAAATACGATAACTTTTCAAATTACATATTTATATATATTGTGTGTATTTAAGCGTGCAAATTATGATGAGACTAAATGGTTTTTATTTGCTTTTAATATGAAGTTCTTAGATTTAAACGAACAAAAATATTTAAACAGCTTCACGCTATATCCCGCATTTAGAATAGAATTAAATCATTGCCCTGCGTGAGGATTGAATCCACGACCGTCGCTTTTACAGTCATACGCCGTCCACTGCGCGCTATCTAATCACAGTAAAATTAAATAGAATATTAGCTATTCATAAAGAGAAGAATGTCTACCTACCTGAACTCTTTACGAGATTGAAGATCGTTTTCTACCCGGTGTCCTGAATTATGGCCGTGTTATATCGTGTCTGACACAAAAGGAAGAAATCGATAGATAGCTGATAAACCGTTCACAATAGTGCCATTTTATTTAAGTGTTTTAATAAATAAAATAATTCGTGAATAACTTGTCAAAAATAAAGTAAATTTACACACAAGACATTACCATAGACGACGACCGTAAATACAATATAGAGTCTTTACATGTATGTCGCCGTTTCTTGGAATATGATCTAGGGCACTATCTAGGTTGACATGTAATTACATAAACTGATACTGTGTTACTTGACAATATAACCTAGTAAGAAAAGAAAAAAGAAGTAAAGACTGATTCCACAAAGGTAAAGCTAATTTTGTATGAGAATAGAAAATGCATTGACAAATATCTTTTTAAAACAGCTACTGCCTATATTGGAAGCCAGTTGTGGCACAGAGACGCAAAGGTTTGACTGTTAACCGCGACAGGTTGTGAGTTTGATTCCCACTCGAAGAAATGAAACACTTAATATTTTCATTTCTTCAGACAGATATCGAGGAAAAGCGTGGCGTTTAGTTCCACCACAACACGCAATATTTCCAGACTTCGGAAAGTGGAGAACGTGAAGTCTCGTAACATTTAGGTTCCGTCTGCCTACCATGCCGTGTGCGAGATATAGCGTGAAGCTACTACCTACATATCTGTAATATATCATAATTTAAATTAAAAAAATACTTTATCAAGACCTAGACCTAAAGACAAACAATTGTGGAAAGGTTGTTTAGCATTCCTATCCGATGAAACTGAGATGACGCAGGCTATTCTATTAGATTAGCATCTTGAGAATAAAGGAGAAACAATAGACTTCTTTATAACTATGAATGCTATTTATAGTAGGTACGTAAAATTATATAATCTAACATAACACGCTACTGGATAATTAATTAAAACTTACCATAATATTACCGCATAAATTAAAATTTTGCATTACAATAATACTCTTTTTAAGGTTTTTATGCAAATCATATGTAGACGTAGTAGACGCGATATTCGCAGGTTCGATCTCCATTTGGATAAATCATTATAAGTAAATTAATTTAAATTTCCCGCTGTGATACACAAGGCACGGCGTTTAGTTCCGCCACTTAAAACGCAGTGTCTAGAAAAATGGACGTAAACTGGGGAACGGAATGTCTTGATTCTAGATTCTTTCTGCCTAACCTGCTCTGAGTAAAACTGCCTACTTGCAAATATTGGCGGAGTAGATTAAGTGACAGCTAGAAGAAATATAAAATCATGTAAGAGAAATTTGTGAAATTATACGTGCGCCAGTAGGAAGTAATAGTAAAATACGATATTAATGATTTGCAAGTCAATAAAAATTGAGTAATAATACTAAAATATTTATTAAATAAATATTATAGCGTTTATGCGATATATCTAACTTTACAGTATGGGATATGGATTTAAGTCCTCATTGGAAAATGTGTATATTTAAAATAATTTTGATTCCCAAAGTTGATTTATACTGATTTAGAATGGAAAATAATCATTAGAATTTGTTATTTAGATGAGTATTTGGTAGTTGAAATTAGAACACTGTGATATCACGAATTTTCGTCACTCATTTCAATAAGATGAAACAAAAGAGTCGATACTAATATAAAAAAAGAAAATATGTCAATCAACTATAATCTTACATCGCACTTAAAAAAAATAGCTTCTCATACATAACGACTTTTTATAGTTCACCTATTAAAGTGATGTAGTCTGAAAACAATAACACAAGCCTTACGTAAGTAACAACGGCAAAATGAAGGCGTTATATGATATGAAAATGAGAGAGCAAACAATGATAGCGCAAAAAGACTAACAATGAATTAATGTAACGCTGGGTAAAAATGAGCAAGTAGATCTGACGGGTACCTGCTATGTGCGTAATATTAGGAAATGTTATATGTAAATTAGGTTCCCTGTGAACTAATATTAATATATGTAGCATTTAATCTATTCAATTTTTTATAAGTTTCCTAAATAACTTTTGAAAGTGTGGAATAACTATTTAAAAACATAAAAAAATATGATATTCCATTATTTCAATAATCCTAACAAATTATATTAGATGGAATTGAAAAATGTAGCAAATATCTATTTTTGAACTAAAATAAGTGTATAAATGAAAACGAAGGCGTTTTCTAGTAATTCCTTTCAATCTTTTAATACTTTCGGACGCTATCTGCAGCGAAAAGTTGTGTTGTATTTCAACAATGTTAAGTAATTTAGTAGTAGTGCAAAGTTTGTAAAGTTCCCCTGTAATTTTATTTTAGTTTATATTATTTGAATGAACAACACAGTAACTGATTGACAGTATTGAATTTTTTTTTAAATAATTAAATTGAAGACGAAAAATGTTATAATATTGAATTGAAATAATAGTATTTTTATAAGTACAGCTTATTACAGGATATTTGAAGATTACAAATTTATGGACTTTTTAGTACACTGTTTTTTTAATAATATATGTATAAAATTGTGATATATTATCATATTAGAAGGTAAAAAATGTTGTATTTAGGTATAGACGTTTTTAAATTAAATGAACAGTTTTGTAATACAGTGGTAAAATAAAAATGCAGAGTTAAAAAGCAATTATAATTCGTAGATGAGGTAGCGTAGAAAACGAAAGTGAGAGTACTTTCATACTCTCTCGGCTTTAACGGCATTATAAGTTTTAATTATGTTTTTTTATACACTTTTATATTTTCAAAGGGAAACCAATATTTTGCCAACAGAAAATAATCATGAATTTGACACGAGCAGTACATGATGATATTTTTATTTTATTTTGGAAGTCTTTCGATTTTCATTTTAACATTATTTTTACTAGTAAATAAATGAAAAACAAAGCCTAGAATAGAGCTTTTAAATTGTCAACCGATATAAAAATTAGTTTCGTTAGTCACCTGAGAAATTACTATCAATGTCGTAACTTTAACACGATAACGAGAAAGCTTAGCTTACTCCATATCATCATTACATTGCATTTAATTTAAATCATATTGCAACTTTAATTTCCAAGTTTCTCCTCCGCTATAATGTGGCGGCAAAATGTTTGATAAATTGTAAACAGACGAATAGAAATTTGTTCTTGCTCAACAAAAACACCCATACATTAGTTGCAAATTGTCAAAGGAAATTTGAAGGGGCTTCGGAATCACATCAGCTTAGTTCCTTTACGGGAAGCACTTTGCAATTTCCGCCCGGACCAGGTCAAGCATGGTGTCGACATCTACCTATTATAATATTGCCTGAAGGCGAGGAAGCGACGTACTGGATTTGAAAAATACGTACGTATTTTTCAATTTAGCTAATTTAGTACGGACGTTTAGTATGGACGGATATTGATGATATAAACTATATTTAATACAACAAAATGGTCGATAAGCATTTTATAATTGACTACTTTTATATAATAAATTATAATTAAAAGAAATGAATACAAGAAAATATATGTAAGTTTCTTTAATTATTTATTTGTTACTTTCCGTCGTATTCTGGAGACATTGCGTGTTGAGTGACGGAACTCAACGGCGTGTTTGACCTGGTTACAGAAGCGAGGAAAATATGAAATATTTTATTTCCTCGAGCGGTAATCAAACCCACAACCACGACTGGCTTCCAACGAGTAAAAATAATAATATAAAAAATCCTTAATATAGAATATAAAAACCAATAAACATTTATTAAAGAATGCCAGAGACTGTATAACAAAAGTTTTCTAAAACTTTATCGTGACTTTATAATTGAAATAGTAAATTAAAAAAGTTCAAAGCTGGCAAAATAATAAAACGTCAATGAAGAAAAAATATATCTTTGTAAAATGACTGCCGCGCTTTAGAGACAATACGTATTTTTTGTGAAAGCAAACTTTTGGCACAACCAACAACATTGGAAACTTCGCTACAAACGTACAAAAATATTGGAATAATATCGTAAATTTTTAGGGCTATTCTTTTGTTAGTAAATTTTCTGGTGAAGATAGGGGATTATTCTGGAGTGGGAATGGTCCAATCCACTCCCCCTATACGTACGATCATGATTTACATGCGTTCCATCAAATCCAATCCTATTTTGTCGAATTCTGGAGGCATTGCGTGTTCAGTAGCAGAACTCAGCGCCGTGCTTTGGGTTCGTTACCAAAGTAGAAAATGACAATATTAAATATTTCCTTGACTTCCCACAACCTGCTGCTTCTATAGTCGCCCCTTAAGCATCCAATATTTATATTGTTAAAATAGATATGTTTAATTATCTTTGAACAATATAATAGGAAACATATCCGTTTAGTCATAAAGGTAATACGGTAACAGGGAAAGGGATTATGCAAGAAATATACTGACCCTGTACGATAGTTAGCGGGTTTCTATACATCGTTGACACTAACCAGATGTTTGTAGAAAAAAAAACAACTTGCACTTGCACAAATAACTCTCTTTTTAAAATGAAAAGCCGAACCGAGATAAGATACTGAAAGTGGCGTTGTGTATATGAGTGATTGTTTACCCAGAGTCTCGTAGCCAGAGCGAAGAAATGAAAATATTAGTTAATATTCCATTTCCTCGAGTGAGATTCGAACCCACAACCTGTCGCGTTTACAGTGGCATGCTTGTGCCTCTGGGCACTCATAAGTTGAGATTTTATTATAGTAGTATCTTTGAATTTGTATTTTCTATATCTCTTCCCTAAAAAGTAAACACGACAGCGACAGATGGCTAAATTGTTGTTTTAAAAACAACAATAATATAACTAAGCAATGCAAAATCATCGATAAACTATAAATTAATTTATAATGCCGATAGCGTGATATGGTCACCGAATACGGCGTCGAAGGTTGAACGGTGCATATAAAGTAGACGCGTAGGACGACCCAGGACGTTGCTAACAAAAAGTACCAACCACGCAATAATCCCAATGTGTACGGAGAAGATAGGTAATTATGTTGCACAAGGAGATATAATATAACAATAGAATAATATAGAATTGACATTATTATTATATTGTAGGCAGCATTGAACACCTTTATTTTATGGCGTTTGGTAGCCCTTCAATATTTGAACGATCTCTAAAATCAATTAAAGTTGAATTTTAACTAGTTCTATATAGTTAATATGTTAAATTATATTAGTAGTATAGTTTAGATTTTTCTCTTTACAATTTGTGCCTCTTAACTAGTAGAAGAAAGTAGAAGTATTACATTAAAAACAAGATATGTTAGATTAAAGCAGTTATAAAGTGTCATAGATACTTATAGTAACTTTAGTTTCAGTGGGTGTTTCCTCCGCCTGGATAAATTTAATATGGCATTTGATTGTGGCTTTTATCATCCAATGTCTAACGCGGAGAAGTAAGTGTTTTTAAATGATTTATTTATTTGCGACAAAATGTTAAATTTGTCAAATATTCCAAGCGTTAAGCTGTTTCCATCGGGAATTGAGCAAACAATGCTTAATTTAAATTTCAACATTTCATATACAAAATTAATCAAAAGTATGGATTTCAATTAATTTGTTAATAATTATAATTACAATTAAACGACTACCAATTTGAAAACAATTAAATAATAAAAGCGGTAAGATTCAACGTTAGTACTATTCGCAAATATAAGATTGGCCATTGTGGGCAGAGATACAGACGAAGTGAATAGGAAGAGTTAAGTCACGTAATTGATTAAACGAAGTAGGACGGAAGGCAGCTTAAGATTTGCAGGATATATAGAGTTTAGATACTATCACAATTTAGTAGTTTACTTAATTTCTGCAACTTTATACCATTTTGAGAGGATTTGAGCGATTCTAATTATTAGATAAAACTATTTTAAAACTATTTTTCTGTATCGAGTGATGGAACTCTAAAAAAAATATTAAGGGTATATTTTAAAGAAATAAAGGTGAGCTTCTGTAGGTAGTTGTTATAATTCTAAGTAAATTTATTTTGTTCTATTGTAGATATATTTCAGAATTTAAAAAAAGGCGACTTCAAGTACGTTTTTTCATCCATAAAGCTGTTTAGTGAAAGGAATGTTATGTCAGGAATAGATTTAAATTAAAACGCGATAAATAAACGCAAAGTAAAAAAAAAGAAGACTAGACTAGTTTTGGCAAGAAAGTAATTCGTTCACATTTCAATTTCAATTTTTGATATAATTGCGACGAATAAATGTAATTATGCATTTAAAAATAGTAATAAAACAAGACATTTAGAGGTAAATTAAACAAAATAATTATTGTTGTTATATAATACAGAAATTTTAGGGACAAGTACAAAGATATTTTTCTACAAAACAAACAAAAACTGAGTCCAAGCTAGTATAGAGTTGATTTACTTCATAGATTACACCCCTACAAATATGTATCGAAAATCGGTAAATAACTATAACATATCAAAGCTAAGCTTATCAATATTTTATCAGTCGAATCGAATACAAGCAATCGTACAAGTTACCACTGCACCAGACGTTCGCTAAACTGACCTGTATTCCCAAAGCGGTTGAGGAATTTCGTAGACCGGTCCTCTGACTCATTCGGGGTATAGAAGAGTCTGCGATCCGTGATGCAATTATACTCGTACATCGACGTAAGGTATGGTCAGTTGTGAAATATTCATTTAAAGAGAAGATTAACGTTTAATTCGTCAAATAATTATTATTTCAATTATCGTAATGAGAATTATTCTCGGTCGGGTAATGAGGCAAAGCACGGCGTTGAGTTCCACTACTCAACACGAAATGCTTCAAGAATTCATTCGGCGGAAAATGAGCGGAAGTGTCTAAAGGGCGGAGTGTTTTAACACTAGATTCTCAGGTTCATTAAAGTGTCCGAATTGGCTCATTTATTTATTAAAGTTATTAAAAACATATTTTCTTAAGATTATTTATTAAATGTTTGTAAAGTACCTACAGAATATTCTCTATTACATATACATGTAATGTAGGTATAGGTATACGTACTACATTGTATTGTGCATACAGTCTCTCATTGTTGGCCGCAGTTCTTTATTTAACGTTAAGGGCTTTAAAATACAAAAAAGCTTTGTTTTACTTTAGAGACGCGTAGTAGATTATATTTACAGAAATATTAGTCCCTAGTGCAAGAAGAAAATTACGAGAAATAACGTTTATTTAAAACATTTTTGTAGCTTTACGCTGTAGGCACAGAGTTCCTGGGAACTTAGTGCTAAAGATAGTCCGTTCATTGTTCACTTTCTCACGAATTCTGGACTGGCATACATATAGAGTGGCGGAACTCAACGCCTTACTTCGCCTCGTTACAAGAGCGAGAAATGAAAACATTAAATATTTTATTGTCTCGAGTGGGAATCGAATCCATTTAATAAAGTTTACGTATTTATAATATAATTAAAAACTTATTTTTTTTAAATGTGCTTAAGAAAGACATCATAAATTTCGATTAACACTTAAGCTTTGAAAACTATTGGCTTACAAAAACGAAAGCACATGTTATTAGTTGGCAACCTTCACGCTAAAAACAAAAGTTTAAAGTCCTCTAATGTTTCGTATGAATCATCTCAGAGGCGAGTAGCGTCGTTGCGTCTCTGATTTGCATATAAAATATTTACATAAATATATGGTGGTTATCATTGAGTAATATGTTAAAAAAATATTATATATTTGATATTTTTCTACAATAAAAGATGAAAATACTTAAATATTGAATTTTATTACAAAAATAAAAGTAAATGGTATCGTAAAATATTAAATTAAAGCAATTTCAATAAAAAATATAACTATGGGATATGAGTTGTTAAGTTTATAAGAATTTCGATGTAGCCTGTATGGCTCAATAGTTTTCTAAAAAAATATGAAAAAAAAAAACTTATTTTCTATATAAATAAAAATATTTAGAATGTCTGTCTGTCTGTAATCATAAAATATAAACTATTCATAATGTAATTATGATTTGTACATCTCTATTAAGCACTTACGATGTTAATGAAACGTAAACAAGACTAACTCACTCTTTGTTCCATGCTAATTTTGGAAACTTTTAAAATTATTTATAAAAAGAACAAAATCACTAACAAGAACTAAGGCAGTTCTGTAGATTAAATTTAGGTTCCTAATTATATAAAAAATTAAAAAAAAAATACAGTCGAATTGATAACCTCCTTCTTTTTGAAGTCGGTTAAAAAAAAGACTGTATTCACACTATAATAAATGTTACAAAAATTACATCGACGTTCAATACAAAATAAGATCAAGTTACGTAAGGAGACGACGATGTTTACTCCATTAATTGCTCAGACATTTAAGCTTAAAAGGAAATAAAGCCTCAGCCCTCGTTCAGGTCAGCACTAGGTCACTAGCTGGTGCAAAACGAGGACGTTTAAACATTTCACACGAAACCACAGATTTCTTAAAATTTCCTTAACGTTCTAGATGCATAGGTTTTACCTTTTATACGACTGGTTGTGGGTTCGATCCCTACTCGAGGACATGAAATATATATTTAAATTTATATTTTCATTTCTTCGCTTTGGTGTCAATTATAAACATGCGTTGCAGCTTATTTTGGCTATAACTATGCGTTTTTTATAAGTAATTGAAACATTGCATTTTATTAAATCGTCAATAATTTTATAGGTGGAAGTTAAATAATTCATTTTTGTTTTTACAACTCCACAGTTTTTTGAAATATATTTATTTCTACTCAAGCAATCAAAACCAAATCATAAAATTTAAAAAAATGGAACAAAACTAATCAAAGGGTTCTAAAATAAGCTCATAAACCACGACATGCTTGGCCTAATTCCATAACACTTTAGATAGATTTCATACGTCAGTATTCTGAATAGAACTTGAAGTATAGCAGAGGAGCTTTGCCGTACAATGGAAGTCATTATAGGCAACACTTCACTTTATATCTAGATACAATTAGAGCTAGCTAGATAGAATAAGCTTTTATGATATAATTAGAGCATGTTAAAATATATGTCATTTTTATGCCCCATATATAGCAGGATAGACATAGAGAATCTAGACTCAAGACACTCTGTCACTCTCCATTTTACACCCAAATCAAACAAAGATAACAACTAAGTTCCCCATTATTTCAAAAAATATGAGAATTCAAGACAAAAGACCAACATCTGTTTCATACGATAATACTATCCATAATAGTTAAGAGTTATTACTTTTATAACTGTGACCCGCTTGAGCGCAAGCGCCATGCTATTCTGGTTGGTGAGTCATTGTCAGTGAGCAGCCAGTACTGTCTCTGGTCCAATTGTTTAACACCTGCCATCAACTATCTTTACTTTATATCATTTAAAGACAACAAACAATACATACTAAGAAATCGATAAAAAAACAAAACCCTAATTAACTTTGCAGGTGACTTCGCTTACAAGTCCACTTATATAGTTCACATTGTCCAACAACCGTTATAAATAATACTAAAATATCGATATGGCATTCATCAGACAGCTGCACTCAGAAACATTAATTGACATTAATTTATCTTAAAAACCAGCCAAGTGCGAGTCGGACTCGTATGATACGAATGATTAAATACCATTGTCTATAAAAACCACTTTTGTTGTATGAAAATATTTATTTTATTCCGTTTTTGAGAAACACCTCATCTGTGAAAATTTCATGATGTACCTAATATTTTACACTTGTTAATATAGTGACAAATCACATTCTTAAAATTTTAGTCAGTGATTATTAGTCGTGTAAAAACTGAAATACTAATTAAAATTTATTTATGAAGTATAAATAATAGC
>JAEBDU010000061.1:923309-986780 GCA_016802625.1 Heliconius numata | reverse complement strand
CAAGAAAGGCACCGAAAATCATTTCGAGTTTCGACTGTATCCTGAAACTACCGAATTAGAACTACGAAACAAGAGTGGCCAAGTTTATTAAATTTGGAACTTTACCGCCTATGAGAGAACGGGAAAAGTTCCCTAAAGCCGACAAATCTCAACATCCGGTAGTAAAATAACTACAGTCTTCATTTGACTAAGTATCTTTCCTTGTCGAGAAAAATATATTCTCTCATTAAATATTCTACGCACTTCAATAATTATTTAAGTGTTTTTTATTGTAAGAAACTACCAATACAAGCAATCATAACGGTACGACAATCAGGGTAGAAGCAGTGGTGCCTGAAATTATCTAAGTACCCGCAACCTGGTCACTTCTCCATTTTCAGAGCTCGTGCGTGACGATTTACGCATTCCATTCCACTAAAACACTGGCCACTAAGTCACCGCATTTTCGGAAGAAAAAAGAAAAAAAAAAACCAAATGTCACTGTCACTTTAAAGAGTTGTCAAAAAAAACGGAACGCATTCGTATAGTATGGATAAGCGGATAAGTAAAAGGTGGATGCGCGCGTACGCGTGCTCGAGACCGACTGACGGGCGGCGGCGGGCAGCCGCGGGCGTGCGATACGGGGATAGTGTTTCACGTGATTACTTTATTGTAAAGTGGTGTGCTGCACATGTGTATGTGGCGACGGATTCTAGCTCTATTGTTATTGATATTACTTTTAAATAATAACAATATGATTGTTTATAGACAAAGCGCGGCGTTAAATTCCGCCACTCAACAGCAATGTCTTGAGAATTGGAGTTGGGTCTTGAGGGTAAATGTGCCTGTATACACGACGCTTAAAAGCTTTCAAATTATAGCGCTTAGGGAACATCAGGAGGAGGATCATTTCCCAATCCAAACAATAACTAAATAACAATAATTTAGTTTTAAATTATAAAATTAGCATCAGACAAGCAAAAACTATAACAAACAGATGCAAAATCGATTTCCATCATCTAAAGTCTAAGACCATATATATATATATATAGGCAGACACACATCAATTAGCAAAAGGCCAATAGACTATCACAAACAGAGCATCTAATCTGGCGTCACGTAAGAAAGCGCATAACAAGTGCAAGAGTGCGAGTGCGCTCGCTGCACACGCATCATGCATATCGATTGTACCGATTTGATGAACAGTTGCGTCTCCGCTGTCCTCATCACATATTGTTATACAATTATAATTAGCTAATAAGATATTTACTGCGCAATAATTGATGTGGGATTTACTCAATATCATTTATGTAGGTATTTTAAAAGATTGTTGTAAGATTTTTTTTTAAAGAAAATTATTGATGTTTTAAGGAATATTGAGATATTAATAACATATAACATAGTTTACCTTGTCTTTAACAAATTGTGGGCTGATATATTTTTTTTGGCTTCAGTATTCAATAAGTAAATATCTTAACATAGTAACTACTGGGCCACCACCGCCTGGTTGTCTGTATGTGTGTGGTTTATAATAAATATGAATATTCATAGACATTAAAGAAGCACAGTTACGATATGTTGATACGCAATACAAATGATGCCTGCAGGTTGGAATATAGTAAAAAAATCCGTATCTAGAAAAAAAATAACAGACATAAATAATATAAATAGTATAATGTGTGTGCAAAGTTAATGAACGGTATCTACATGTAGGTTAGATTCAATGATCAACCCTGTGTACACAACACTATTTAATTTTCTAACGTTTTTATGTTAATACTCTTAAAGTTTCGAAACTCAGGAAATAAAAGTGAACTATGAGAAATGTTGGAATGAAATATCTAAATAATTATATTTAGTTATAAGGCTAGTTTATAACAGATAAATATAAAATTAAAGCTGAAAATAATGGAAAAGTAAAAAAAATACAGACCACGTGTCTGTAGTGTTTAGTTAAAATATAATAAAAAAAAAGGAACCTAATGGTTGCTAAAATAAATATATTGCTTATTTTACTCATGCAGTATTATATATCGTCGCCTAGCTGTCTAGTGTCTATACGTGTCGTATCATATTTTTTGTTCTCTCTCCTTTCGTTGCTCTCCGAGTGGCACGGACGGGCTGCGGTGAAAGATGCTTGGACTCATTTCCGTAAGTTCGTTAATAATATACAGAAGTTTTCGCTTTAGATGGTTCATCTTTGAAATATAACACTAGTTTCTTTTTAATTTAAAGAAAAACAAAAATTATATTTATAAAGAAAAATATTTTTCTCTTATAGCAATTTTATTTTGAATGTCAGGAGACTATTAGAAACCAAAATATGTATTTCTAAATCGAATAACTTCTAACCACGAAGGAATATTAATATTATGGTACAAGATATATTTGCAGAAGTAAAACCTCCCAACAACTAACATATTTCATATTACAAAAGACAAAGTTAGCCTGAGTTAGACTAAGCAATATATCTATAAATCTATATACGAAAATATATTCGCTTTGTCGTATTATTTAAAGTAGGAAGTTCGCGTGCGCTCTCTGTAGATTACAAATCGATATCCTCCCCTTGCCACTGCCGCACGCGAGGGTAAACATACCGATATTTTAATGATCCCGGTATTCCCCTTGTTGTATGAAGGTCAATATCAGAGACTATATCAATCATAATTTAACAAATAGCGTTTTCCATGTTTTTGGAGAAATAAGACAAACACTATTGAAGAATTGAAGAATTGTAAAGAAAGATACACACTTAATTACATAGCAACATGAATAGAAAGCTAGCATTGCAGCGGCACGTTGTAAATGCTAATCACGTGGTGAGGTAATTACTACTTTGAATCGATATTCTAATATCTAGAATAGTAGCATTATGTATTATCGATAATTATTTTATCGATTTTATATTACCTTTTTGGGTAATTTTAGAGGAAGATAGAAGCTTTAGTCTGAAAAAGGGTAATAATATAAAGTGTGACATGCTTTTTGAAAAGAAAAAGTTGTTTTGCCAATTATACTACAACACAGAAGTGAGAAAAAGTGGGAAGAGTTTACCCTATTATGACGTGAAGCTCACATGATTTAAAGTTTTTTTAAGTTACTCTTTTTTTTTTAATATTTAGCATCCAAGATTAAATGTGTTGGAAACAATGGAACGATTGTTTTAGTTTATTATTCGATTCTTTACGCATTATTCCCGCACATAGCAAGTAGGCAGAGGGAGACTGAGAATCTAGTGTTAAGACACTTTATTCGATTATCTTTCTTAAAAAGTAATAAAAATAATCTGAATTTATATTATGAATTATTTCAATTCGACCTCATGTTTCATCTATTCCTTTTATAAAAAAGTCTCCGAAGTATATCGATTTCCTTTTCTAAATAAATCGCAAATAAATATTTTTCTTACTATATATTATATAATAGTATTCTATAACCTGTAATATGATATTTAAAAATAAAACTGTATACGAATACTTCATAAGGGTGACCTAAATAAATGAATAATTAAATTAGCGTGTCGTTTTAAATTAGCATAGATACCGTTAGCAGGAAGCGGTTAATACAAACGATGCTCCATTAGGAATGTTACATTGTAAGTTTTTTTTTTAATTAAAAATTGTATCATGGGTTCATATCCCAAGAAACCATCTCGAAAGAAAATTGATAAATTTATGATTATTTCAGGCAAAGAATAGCGATTTAATTAAATTGATTAGATTTTTTAGAGATATCCATACATAAATGGAAAACAGAGTGATGTAACACTAAGTCCTCTTCTGTGCATATGCAGGTGCGTAAAAAAATAGTAACGCGATTCCCTTGCAGAGTGTAAACGAAATATGAATTAACATGCCACACCCGCACAGCGGGCAATGAACTAGGTGAGTGTAAAGGTGTGTTTGCGTAAAATATGATGTCCAGCGTAAACATTTTTCGTAAGTATTAAAAATGGCTTCCAAAATAGTATGACATAAAAAAACATGCTATCTATTGATCATGTTGATTTATTTCTATAGCACTTTTTTTAGCTTTACGTTTTTTGCCGCATGTAGTTCCAGTACTCCAGTCTCCAGCCTACTTTCCAGGATATTAATTACTCAGTGTCAAATGTCGGAACTCAGCCCTTCGCTTCCTGAACGAGGGGATGAGAATTTTAATGTAATTTTGATGGTTCAATTAACGCCATGTGAAAAATTATAAAAATCTTCACTTTTAACCTATGTTAGAGGCTGCGTGTTGGACTTGAACGTTAGAATCAAACACCACATAATTGTCTAATTGACTAGCGATTTAAGTTCACAACTATCGCGTGCAATCTAAACTGCACCACGACGGCATCGTTTTCTATACATTTACAACAAATTGTTGTACTTAAAGTAAAAGTTATCAATTTTAAAATGTCTGACTGTAAACGCTACGGTTGTGGTTCGGTTTGTGCTCGGAGGAACTAATTATTTTCATTTGCTGACTTTGATAAGAAAAGACAAAGCGCAGTGTGGAGCTCCACGAACATACAATGTCTTACAAAATATTAGAAGGTGCTTGTGGGACGGAGTGTCTTGATAATAGGTTCGTTCTGCATATTATGCTAACTAGCGATACAGACAGCGTGAAGGTATAAAGAGAGCCATTGGTATTAGACAGATTATACATATTTTAGGCTTCACCCTAAACTCTCCATAGTTATGATTTCTACAATTAATATATTAAAATAAAACATAACAAATGAAGCGAAAACTTCAAAAGATCGCAATTAAAAGGAAATCGTTTGCGTAACCGTACCTCGATGAAACACCGCACGTGAAGGTCTGACGCTAGTAATTGTTACTCATGTTCATAGAATACGCGTGTTTCATCACAACATGAGATAATTATAATACTTTTTATAATAAACTAGCGAGCTAAAGGCTTAACTCATTGTTATTATCAATTATTTGTATGTTTGTATTTTTCATACCAATTTACGACATGCGCAATGAACGAATTAAATTTATTAACATTACGCATATTTTACAATTTCTAAATCAACTTAAAAATCCTAATATCCTAATCCTAATATTAACTGTCGAAATGAAACAAGTTAATTTTAACTCAACAGTTAAAACAAGGTTTCATATATTTTTTTAAAGTATGTCGTGAGAAACTAAGGATGCACCCGCTAGATTATTAATAGTGCCACCAGTAAGGGTGCATAATAATCAATCTCTATTGGCCTCGTCTACATAGTGTTGACAGTTTTCATTACTCTGATGTCATACTATTCTAATTTATTGCCTTGCTAAATTGGCTTACGTCAGTACTTTCAAAAATTTGTCTTATGAAAATTTATGAGAAACGATGCCTTATTATGATTTATTTTCGTGTTTATTTACATTTGGAAAGCTGAATTAACAATTTTAAATTTACATTAATATATAAAAGTTTATATTAACTAAAGTTAGATAAGTGTTTGACTTCAAAGGTAAGCAGAGGGAACATGGGGATCTAGCTTTAAGATACTTTGTTGCCTTTAAGACTCTTCCGTTTTCCACATTCCTCAAAATTCTGGAGCGTGTTGACCGGCAGAACTCAACATGCGCTGTATCTCATTACCAGAGCGAGGAGATAAAAATATTAAATAGTTCAATTCCTCTAGTTGTAATCGAACCCACAACCTGTCGCGTTTCTATTTTCATTTATTTTTGTCAAAATAGCCTTAAAAAAGGGAAAGCTATTATATTTATCGGGTCTACTAATTACTACGGTAATCAAGCGTAGTCCAGTACAAATTAATCTAGATTCAGTAATAAAGTTTAAATTGTCACGCAACATTTAATCCATATTGTCACTTTCATTTTTAGCATCGATTAGTTTAAACTAAAAATAATTGTGTTTATGGGATATCAATCAATAACAAGTAATATCAAAACTATCTATTAGAGATTACTAGAGGCCGCTGCGGCGCAGGGGCACAAGGGTGTGACTGTAACGCGACGGTGGCGGGTTCGATCCCCACTCGA
Organism: Heliconius numata; assembly: GCA_016802625.1. NCBI lineage: Eukaryota > Metazoa > Arthropoda > Insecta > Lepidoptera > Nymphalidae > Heliconius > Heliconius numata. Next base: position 980,796 of record JAEBDU010000061.1, on the reverse strand, counting down.
GGGAATGAATTATTATGTAATAATATTATCATTTCTTTGTTCTGGCACCAAAGTAAAAGCATACTCCCCCACTCAACGCGCAATGTCTCTAAAAATTCGGCGGAAAGTGGGGAACGGGGTGTCACTAGGTTCCCTCTGCCTACCCCGCTGTGTGCGGGATACAGCGTGAACCTTATTTAAGAGTTATTTTAAACAGCTACTTTATATATTTCTATTTTCCACACATTTTAAGCAACTAACAGTATATTTCTTCTATTTTTCAAACATTTCACTTAACCCGTATATAGGTGTCGCATTCATTATGGCACACAACTCTGCAGACTGTCAAAAACACCGCAGTTTTAAGCCTTTTGTCTCACAAAGACGATAACAAGCGTTCAGTTTGCGGTCCTAACTACAAGCCACACGGTCATACCCAACACATCAAAATAACCAAAATACCTCGAAACGATCCCCGAAAATATCCTGAAATAACTAAGCTGTAAATACTAAGCTGGACGAGATGTGGGTGTTTCGCGAAAACTCACTGCTTACAAGGAAAACATGAAAAACTTCAATACAAAAATACACTTATCACTGTCACACACACACGCAAACCTCGAACTGAGCTTTTATGAAAGAAAAAATATTGAAAAATACAAAAGAATCGTCTCAACGTAGTTAACACAGAGCTAATAACGCGAAATTATCTTTGTTATTATATTAAACCAGCACATTTCCTTCATAAAAAGAAGGGAAGTGTGGATTTTTGTGTATAAAATAGGTTTTATTTCGATTTCTGTTCCGGGGACGCGTCCGGGCCACGCCGGCGAGGCGACTGGCAGGATCGAAGGCTACCCCGAGGGAGGCTGCGTGCCCGCGCATACCGCCAACGCGAAATCCTACCTCCTACCTGCAATATACGACACTGTTTCCATTGTCGCAGTGACGCCCGCCAATCGATTTGAGTTCGAATCTAGAACGGTGTATGACGGAATGAGCTCATTAAAATAACCTTTATATATAGGTAATAAAGTGGATTATTGTTTGTATCGCGTATCAGCGTGAAAATTAAGGGATGAGGTGAGCCCGCCGTGCTGAATGGGTGTATTAGCGATAGAGGGCGTTGTTTGATGTGGCGGTCTGGTACCGCGGCTTTCATTTAAAAGCACTTTGTTATACGTCAATATAAGAATCCCGCATACAGCTGTTATGAATAACAATAAATGCGATAACGTTTCTTTTATGTCGTTCATTTATAATTTTATATGATAGCTGCCTTCTGATACCCTCAAGGTTAATATATCTGAAAAAACCAATATGATGAACATTTATTTTGTTGTGTACGACGTTGAAAATTATATAATATTAATCCGCGTTCAGCTTAACTATTCTATAATTTTAAAAAAGCAATAATTTATAAAAACATCAGCATCAAACTTCACGTGACACAAGAAGATCTATACGTATTTAAGCATTCCCCGAGCGGTATATGAACCAACAACTATCGTGCTATACGTGTACACTTTCCACTACGCCAAGGCGATATCAATTTAGTTTTTTTATCATATTTTCAATAATTACAAAACAGGAAGTAAGTGCAAAATTCAATAAAATAAAAAAGGCAAAGCCTGCATTAGCCACGCTGCAGACGCCACGTGGGCGGCGGACGACATACGACTGAATCGATACGATGCAGTGTTGGCTCATCTACTCTCATTCTGCTATTGACCTTCCTTGCTTAATCTAATCTATGAGCCAGATTTCTTATTTGTTGGCAAACGTGTATTGGTTCTTTTTAAGGTAAGCAAGGCAAGCTAAAGGAACATATTGTTCAGACTCCGATGATCCTAATGGCGGCCACGACTCGTTGACCGTACTGTACTTCTACTTAGTACTAAGATGTAGTAATATCTGCTCGATTGCCTTATTACATAATTTAGAATCTAAATCACGTACAGATATACATAGACACATGGTAGAAAGATTATAGATGACGTCTTTGGACTGATATAATGGTACATACGTCACTTGGGTTGGTGTATGAATAAGAGGTCAGGGAGACTGTTAGTGGGTAGTGAGTTCAAATCATGGAGGTTTTCGTTTTTTTTTATAGAACTTTGTGTTTCGTTCCTGTTTGATAATTATACAAAATATTGAAAAAAAAACAGATGATAAGCGCTTATCTGTAGTAAATAACAGTAGTAGTTTCAAATCCACACGAGAGAAAACTAAAAAAACACTTTAAAATATGAATATTTCACCCAAATGGTTGAGTGGAAGTTAAGAATATTTTGTGCAGAGCTGAGAATCTTATGTTTGATCAGATTCTTCCTGTCAATTTAAAGATCTTCTTTTCCTTGAAGACAAGCTTTGCATGTAAACAAATATTTCTATAGTTTGGATATTACTACAGAAGCTTCTATTCTACAATTTTTTGCTTTTACAATAATAAAGATATAATTTATAAAGATGTCGAGTAGACAATACGTCCGCCATTTCTTTATTGGTCTAGACTACTCTATAAAATTGCACGCAAACCCATTCGCGAATGCTAGTGTTACCTTATAAGTCACTGTCTAAATAGGATGGTATAGATTCGAGACACGTACTGCTGAGGATATTGTGTTTAAAGAATACAAATCGATTGAAAATATTAGTGCGGAAGTATATTATTGTTGTGAGAGGTGTGCGATATATTAAAATTATTATGAATATTATATTATAATCAAGATTTTCTTTGGTTGAACGCGCTAGTCTCAGGAATTTCAATTTGAAAATAAATTTTTGTCTTGGATAGTTTATTTTTCGAGGAAAACTGTAAGGATATATTACATAAAGTTAATCGTTTTACGAAAAAAAGTTTATTAAAATCTTTTGTTCTTTACAACGAGACATTGACACACTGTGCCACGTAATGTCTACAACATTACAATTAGATGAAAGGCGATGAATGGAGTGTATACACACAAAATTTTCTCTGCCTACCCCCAAAAAAGCTAAAAAACCAAAAATTTTCTATTTGAAAACCGACAACGACAGAACATAAAACATAATTAACAGTAAAAGTCGAGGCATACAGCAACTTCGATCGGAAAGCTCATCAGACAGTAATCGACTCGTTAATTTTTCAGATACGACTTCAAAGCTCTCTACTCCGCGCCACGAAAACTTTAATTAGTCAGTTCTTTCCTTTTACGATATGAAAGGAAACTTTTATAAATCAAACGGAAGCACTGGCTTCGAGCTCATTTTATTGTAATTGATGAATGTTAGGTATCTGTATATCTTATCTGTATATAGCTTATTTTTTTATTATATATTTCTAAGATAAAATGCGAACTAGATATCTTTATATATTATATTTAAGAAGAGCAGTAGCTCTGGAAGAATTATGTTGTTTATTTATAAACATCATCAACATAATATTTATTATATTATATTAGTTTTCAGTCAAGACACTTCGTACATAACTTTCCGCCGGAATCCAATCCAATTTCATGTAAATGTCGGAATTCAACGGCGCGATATTCTTACTAGAGCAATGAAATGAAAATCAAACCTATCATCGTTCAATCTACAATTAGGTTCTGTCCCACTGCACTACAATGCTATTATTAAAAATAATTAATAAATCCATAAATAATATCAACATTTGAAACATGTTCAAAGCAGCGGCGCGGGCAGTCACGCTAACAACGCTTGGATAAGCAGTGTACGCGACAGCGACACCTCTCACACGTGAATTGACCTATAGACTTATAGAGTATATAATATACATAGCCCTGCAACGTGAACCATCGATCCCGAATAACACGCTTTATGGTTATAGCAGCATTACATAATACTTTTTAGTAAACATGTCAAAATTTGAACGCATCGGGATTTGAAACCGTCTAAGGATGGTTCTAAAATGTATCTTTAATCTTAAGTATGGAATAACACTTAAAAAAATGTTAAAAGCATTACATAATTTTCAATATAATATTTATCATAATAATAAGATAATTAAACTTAGTATGTTAACGTCGTATAAGTTTTAAGAAAAAAATGTTATTGAGAAGGTAATGTTATAAATAACTAACCACTAAAAAGCGACGAAGATGTATTGAATGGCGGAACTCAACGCCAAAATATTATTAATACCAGATATCTTTACTTTCAAATAATAACTATCAATATTGTTAATTTAAATTACAATAAAATCAATTAAGTAAGCCGACACCAGCACGTGTAGACGGTGATCAGTTCTAAAAGCGCCCTCAAGGACCCTCGGCCACGTGACCCGATTACAACGTTATATATATAACCTACCTACACCGGAGAGTGGGATTCTCGCCACTTATTCTGTCAATTTGGGGGTAGTTTTATGTAATTGCTAAGGCTTCGTACGTGAATAGACTTTCGAGTGTAAAATAATATTGAGATCCTGTAGGTCATTAACATAGTATATATTTATTTTACTAAAATAAAATACAATGTAGTGGTAGCAAATAGCTTGGTTAGGCTAGAGCCATAATATCGTATCTATGCACATGTCTTTAAATGTACCTATAGAATGAGGAGAATGAAGTATTTTTTTCTTCGTAAAAGGACAATTAAAAAATATATTAAGTATTATTATATAATTTTATCCTTGCAAACACATTTCTATTACTTCAGAGACCTTAATCCCAAATTCCTGAAGTTAATCTCCGTAGGGTACCCGAGGGATTCCATATTGCTACAATATTAGATTACACCTCCCCTGTATTGCGTTCTGGGTTGTTATGGCTACGGGCAACTTACCCCCGTCGCGTCGAGAGGCAGAAGTGCACCTTTACTTTTATTCTGATTTTAGCTTTGTGCCAAGATAAAAATACTAGTGTTGATTCACTTTGTTTTTCTTTTGTAAGAGTCAAAGCTGTTTACATAGTTTACTAGAGTAGTGTGTGAGACATGTCGCGTTTCTAAATGTCAGAGATAATTCAGTAGGTTACGATTACCATGATGTCATATTATAGTCTATAAACCTTCCTCGATAGATGAACTGTACATCACAAAAATAAAATAACCAGAAGTTTTTGAGACTAAGCCGTTCACCCAACTAAACTCATCAGATTTATAATATTAGTACAGGAGCACATATTTATAATATTCTCAACTTGAAAATTGTAGGAATTTAGTGCTTACGGTACATTTATCTCGCTGAGTTTAGAATAATTTTTCTCTTCTCGACCGTATAAAATAACTGATAAATGAATAAATACACGTTATCCGTTTTATGCTAGGATTAATAAATCAATAAGGACGTCTGAACAAACAATAGCCTGTTCACATATCCCACAAGTCTAGCGCTCTTTACTGCTGTACAGGCACCCTCGCGATTGTTTGAAACCACTTGTCGATTGTTAACGGGGCATAAGAATAAAGACATTATATTGATAAATGTTAGCATAATACTACTTTTTTTACAACTTTCTACTTTCGTACTTTGAACCAAAACACAAAGAAAATTTTAAACCTAGACAAAAATAAGCTCCTAAGGACGTGACAAGTTAAGATGCCGTCACAAGGACACTCCTTAGCCTGTCTTACATTTAACATTCTCAAGACTTCAAGTTTCTCATTGTTCTAAGAATTGCACTAAAATCTTTATACGTTTGTTATTTTTATACTTTTTGTTAAATATGTAGGTATAAATGGGTAAATATTAATTGCAATTGACAATTAAATATATAGAAATAAATATTTTCTTGTAAAACTCACAATTAATTGTTAATTATAATTTCCGCAGAAATAAATGATCAATAGTTACTTGTATTGTGATTTGAATTGTAATTGGAATTAAATATGGCCAATTTCAATTAAAATTAGGCGAACTTTGGTAGGTACTAACCTTTTAGTGCAAGTCGTCTGGTGATCCATTGGCCCTCCAGTGATGTGAAATCTCGAGATGCGTTTAACTGTAAATAAATTTTATTTTATTGCGTTGAAAATAATTATTAATTTTCGGCAGAACGTGGGGAAGGTCTGACAGAGTAAGCTCCGACGAACCTATTAGGTTCTTTCGAGATTATAAGGAGTGCTCCTCTAAAAGCTTTTCTAAAGTTGTAACGGAAACGGAAAATGCTGGAATTTCGACAGTGAAATTTAAACAGTGAAATTTAAACAGTCCACGCAAACGGAATTGGGGTCTACAACCCGTACCTATATGATCAAGTAAACCAGCCGGTAAGTATACAACTAAACAGCAACTCACGCTGTATCCCGCACACAGAGGGAGACCTTAACCAGAGGGAACTTAGTGTTAAGATACCGATTTCCATTTTCCACCGAATTCAGGACGCATTGCGTCAGAACTCCGCCACGATTTGCCTGGACACCAGAGCGAAGTAACGTAAATATGAATTTAAATAAATATTTATATATAACTTCGAGTGGTGATCCCACAGTCGTTGCGTTACATCCACATCCTTGTACCCTGTGCCACGACGGCCTAAACTCAACTTATTAATATAAAAAAATATCAACTATAGACTATCCATCTCTGACTACCCCGCTAGGGATAAAGCGTGAAGTTTAGTTAAGTCAGAGACTATCCATCCGTTCATGGTGAAAACAATATGATAAACCTTACCTCGAGGAAATTTCATTCAGATTGCAGAATAAGAATATAAAATATAGCCCTAAGCTGTATTATGTACAGCTTAGGGCTCTAGACTTAAGCTAGCGAGGGTAATGCCTCAAGCGTTTATCCACACTCAGACGGCTCATCGCTACTTTGCAAAATGGAGATTTACTTTTGCGAGTGGACGGAAAAAAATTAAACGTATCATAAATTAAGCATAAATAAGTAGGTACTAACAGAAATGCACAGTTAAATATATTTTAAATGTGATTAAAATATGGATAAATAAATACTAATATTACTACTGTAGAATTACATTTGACTGTTGGGGACAATTCTAAGTTCGATTCTAACTCAGCGGAAGGTATACCAATGAAAATAAACTAAATATTATATATCGTACCTATTATGTCTCGAAAAACGTTTTTTTTTGGGTTGTAGGGCGAAACAACATGGCACTTTTTTATCCGGAACAGGAGAATGGATATTTACTTAAATACAAGTATTTCCGTAATGAAAAATAAAAAAATGGCTTCTTTTATTAATTATAGTTTCCATACCTTTTTTTTTAATATTCAATTAAAAAGACGCTTACGCTAACAGACGCCAGTAAGCAGCATAAAATCAGAGAGGTGATAAAAAATATACGGAATTAGAACATGCACTTACTGATATTATATAGTTATAATAATAAAAGTTTATTAATATTATTTTACCTATTTCCTTGGGAGGGGGCGCGGAGCGGGGCCGACTCAAGTCGCACCAACGCCATCTGCCCCCGCCTGGTGATGAAACAAAAAAAATATAAATATACATTTAATAAACACACAGGAACAAGGATCAAAAATTAAAAGTTAGACTTTCAGAAAATTTTACAAAAATTGTTTAATTTATTGCTTTTCTTTTTAAGTTTCCACTAGTTACTGCCTCACATCACACCACTTTTAGAACTTTTTAAAATATTTTTTTTAGCACTTGACTTTGCCTTTATTGAATGATCTAGAATAAATTTCATATTTTCCCGTTCACAGGTTAAGAACCTAGAATAAACACAGATTACTAAAAAAAGCAGCTTTTCTACATATAGGATATGGTTTTGATTACCATGGCCATGAAGTAATTCATTCACTAGCATGGGAATCGAACCCACAACCATTACATTCACAGCCACACAGCCGTCGTGGCGCAGCTGCACAGCAATAGAATAGAAATAGTATTAAGTAGGCATCATAATTTTTTATATGGACTAAATTAGCTAATAACATCCATTCTCAGCCTTATCGATTTTCTAAACGTAGTATGATAAATTACTTAGCAATGATATCGTAAAAAATCTTTCAAATTCTAGAGCTATTTGGCGAAAGTTACAGAAATACCGATAATTTCCTAAGATAATGTCTTTTTATTTAGGTTTTATAGCCTTGTTTCGTGAATACATTCTCTTTTCTCTTAAAGGTATTTTACTAACAAAATTTATATTGACTATAGCTTTTACCTACGGCTTCGTCCGCGAGATCACATGGAAATAACGGAGAGTTGTGCATGATATGCCACATTCTAAGAGCCTAACGTAACTTTGACAGTAGGCATAGTGGGTTATGGAGAAATAATTAACGTTAACGACCAATTGTCCAGACAACAGCAGAGTTAGTGACAGAACTCTTCTCCGCGCTATGTCTTGCTACCAGAGCGAGGAAATAAAAAATATATCTATGCGCCCATCATTCTTTTATTAACTGAATTCTATCAATATGTCTATCGCTGTGCCGTCATCAACGGTCAAGTGACAAAATATTCTCAAAAATATGGTGAAAAACATTAACCTAACCTATTATATTATAGTAAAGAAAAAAATACTTAAATAAAGCTTACTAGCATAATGGTAAATATAGCAATTATACTTATTATAATTCTATTTTATGCTACGACAGGAAAATGCTGTTTGTAATAGTATTGTTTGTTACTTAATATCTTGTACATCGAAGAGATACGAAAATAAACTTAAATTGTAAGAAAGATGTATTTCCGTTGCTATGAAACCGATGCGGCGTGACTAATTAAATGTTTTCGTTGATGAAGATGAAAGGCACACTGATAAGACGTTTTTAGTTTCTATATATAACATTATATAATTATTAAAATCTTTAGGCGCAGCATGCACGTGCAAGATTGCATTCAGTGTTTGTGAGTTCAAACCTCAGCGGAATAACAAATTATATAGCAAAAATAATTTCCGGGCTGCCAAGCCAAAGTATCTTTTTGCTTTCAACATAATTATATACTATCGATAAAATTTTCACATTTTGTAGTGAAATAACCAAAAATTGTATATGACATGTATATTGTACAGTCCTGGTAGTACGACAATACTAGTCAAGAAGAATTTGGAATTTGTTCCTGAGATAAGTGCAATCAAGAAAACCAACTCTGCAGTTACATAATAAGTTACATATTATAGATATCTGCATATCATTCAAGTATATATTATTCTTCTTTCATTGTGGTTAAAGAAAGAAAACATATATTACAGAAATTATAATTCATGAATAGTTTTAAAAGACAATTTAAACCATAAATGAAAACAAGCAAAGTTTAGTAATTCAATTGTGGTAAGGACAATTGGATTACAATTTAACCAAGTTAGTTAGTCCAATTAGATTTGCATAAAAAAAATTTCATCTGAAGTGTCTTAAGTTTCTTTGTCTACAAAATGCTGAATATATTGAATAATTAATATTCTTTATTTTTATATATTGAAAAACTAAAACAGAACATATTTTAAGATGGGAAGTCGAAATTTACTTATTAATTAAGTACTAAAATTAGAAATATGAAAAACTTTGTGTAATTGGACTATCTGACTATTACAGGTATTTGACTCCAATACAGCAGTACCAGTAACTACACCACTTGTAGGTTACAAGATCTTGGCCTGTCATCTTTGCATGTCAACTATCACTAATTCCTTTCTAGAATCTACTTCGAAGACACCACTAGTAATTTTGAATTTGGTATTGGTGTGGAGTTAAAAGAGCGGATTTTAATGTTGAGAATACTAAGCTCAGGAACTATTGATTTGTATGGAAAAATTCTTTACGTCATTGATATTCTAGTTATTGATCATACTATAGGCTATATTAAATCAGATTAATTGTTACGATGTAACCATCTGTACCTGCGATCAAAGCTCCCTTGGGCAATTAGAATTTGTTATGTGTTGTACAGAACTATTAGTAGCTTTCATTTGAACACATTATGTGTACACATATTATTGTCATAGTATTGTTAATTCATATGCAACATATATTTTTTTTTATTCTTATTTATATTGTAACAAATGGTTTTAAAATTATTCAAAAGATTAACAGTTTATGACACTATAAGCCGGGTATTGTTTTTTACTAGCAGATCAACTTATTTTTTCTATTTTTTCTCTGGTATTTGGTCTCAAGGATACTTTTAGGTTCTATTTATAGAATAGAGTTACAAACATAACGATATTCTTAATAACGCAAAAGAGAATAGATAAGATCCGTTTGGTCTTGTAATTACGAGAATGATTTATCAATAAGGTGAAGGTAGATTCTTATTTATTTGATATAGCTATAGCCGCGCAACGATTATAATTTTACATAACAATTTGTTAAAGAATAATCTTCTAAGACTGTATTAATATTTCCTAAGTCTTATCAAACATTCCATCGCATTTTATACTAGAAGTTTGTTAAAACTTCGTTAAAAATTTAACATCAGCAGCACTTAAAATGTTTTTGTTTGACATATTATTAGTGAAATGTTATTATTTTTACTATAGAACAAAGAATACTTACCATTTTATGGATAATTAGATTATTTTCACTTTTATTTTGTCTAAATCATTGAATAATTTAAAAAAATCACAACAAATCTCCCACCTACGACCGCTTGCAATTTCTTTCGGGAGCACAGATTAAATTTAAGTTAAGGTTTTACTTGGATCTGCAAGTGCAAACGCAAGGATATTAAAAAAAATATTGTCAAGTGCCAACCTCAAGAAAATTAAACGTTTCAAGTACTTGTAACACGTTACGGTTAATCTAAGATATAGAAATTAAAATTAAAATATAATTTTGTTTATTATTAAAAAATAATGATAAATGTAAAAATGTACAATATTATATTTTTATTTTGTAGAAAGAGACACAAAAGATATATATTATAAGTGTCTTATACATGTTTTTTTAATAAAATTTATCATTACTCAAAAATTTCGTTTTGTTTTTGCTCTGACTTAAGGCCTTGATAAAACTGTCAAGTTCATAAAAATTTTGATTTAGTATATAAAATAAATGTATTTAGAAATATTTATTTCTAATAAATAATATATATATAAAACTACAAGGTACTATCATGTTACTTAATTATGATATTATATGTATTTTAACAACAATGTCATAGTTTAAACATTTAGTCGTGATGTAAGAAGGCAAATTTTGAGTTATTTATGTGGTTTTTACATTACTTACAGGAGAAAATGTCCTAAATTTATTAGGCATTTTATGACAACTTTCTTTGTCGGTAGATAATATCATCTCTTTTTGTTTAAGATGTTGAAATTTAGCGGTGTAGTCATTTGGAGGTTAGGATCACGAAGTACCTTAAGAAAATATTCAGCTCCTAGCGTAACAGTGTTTAAATCTGATAAAGTTGATTCATCAAGCAACATTACTGATAAAAATGTCGAAGCTACTACGTCAGCCATAAAGGAAAGTTCAAGTAAGTACATAATAAGTAAGGGTGTTACTAACTCCATGTTATTTGTTTAATTAATTGATTTATTATATAATATGTAATAGTAACATGAAGCATAATATAAACCTACAATTATTGCTTAGTACTTAATTTACAATTCAAATGTTTTTTTAAGATTTTTGTGATTTCTCTTATACATATATATTTTTAAGATTTAGTGGCTGCAGCATTTGCATCTTTAAATACTCCAGATGATGAGTACAAGAAGAAAGCCAGTCATAAATCTATAAAACAAAGCCGAACTCAGATCCTTGACAGTCAAATACTGAAAGCTAATGATGTAAATAGTTTATTAGTTGTAGCTGAAAATCCCATTGTATCCAGGAGGCATGCATTAAAGGTAATAACATATAAATATTAGTAAGTATATTGTGTAAAGCGAGTGATAAGAGAGGTAGGGGCAGAACTTGGTTAACCTTCGAAAACATAGTATCAAAGATACTAGAGGAAAATGTAAAAAGTATGAGGATCCCCTGGAGGGCATGTATGAAGAGGATGATGACGGTGGACAAGGCGAAAGTGATATGTAGAGACCGTAGCATTGGCTGATCTGTTTCCTCTGATTACCCCTCTAGGGATAAAATGTGAAGTGAGAAGTGTATGTATATATGTATGTAAGAATATTAGTATTATTATAATGTAATAGTAGTAATAGTGTGGATCACAGCTCTGACTGTAAGTGTGCAAGGTATGGGTTTATTTCCCACTCAGGGGAATCTCACACTATATCCTGCATACAACATAAATATAAAGATAGCCTAGTTACTAGCAACTCTATTTTCAGATTTATGCCATATATTCAATAAATTTCATGTTAAATAGCATGATTAGTAGCTGGCAGCAACATCATGCTTTGTTTTGCTAGAGTATATAAATAATTGTCACTTCTCAATAAGGATCAAATCCACAACAATTAGGATTTTCCTAAAGACATATACCATTTAAAAAGTACTTTAGTTTAGTTTAGTAAGCAACTTTTCTTTACAGATGGTATCTATACTATCAGAATGGTCGAGTAGTAATAAAGTTAAGATATCAGATTTTGAAAAGGACCCACGGTTTCTAAAACTTTGCCGCATTTTGGGCAAGAGTCCAGCCAACCATGCGATAAGTTCTTTGACAATGGCTGAAGACTTAGGTACGGTGTTGGGTATCACAGGAGATGATGAAGCTGCTAGATTGATAGCTAATTTATCACTAACACAAATGATCAAGGTATGTATAAATTAGCAACTAAAGTAGTTGAGGTAGTTATATTTTAGTTACTTTTTAAGTATAAATTATACACTGTTCTAATAAGTGTAGTGGAATATTTTTTAATTTGTTACAATACAGTAATGTATAGAAGATCTAAATCTTGCTTGAAAATTGTTGTAGAGAATTTTATAGAAACAAATTTTGATGAATTAATAGGAAACGATTTTTGACCCCTTCTGATCAACATTTTATTATAGTACTACTCCAGAAATTTTAAAAGTCGTGTTTTTTTATTTATACTTATTTCCCATCCAATAGGTAATGAAGGCCCTCCAGCAAAAAGGTCGTCGTAGCACTCCTTTACTACGCGCCCTATCATTCAACATAACTAAACAGCCAGAAACCCTTGACTTGAAGAAATCAGCAGATTTACTATTCTCTATGGCGGCATTGAATTTCCCTGACCCAGTGTTATTGGATAGGATATCAAGGTACGATATTTTTTTGCGTGTTGTTGTGTTTCGCCATTCAACATGCAATGTCTTGAAAATTGAACGAAAAGTGGAGTGGAGAATGATGTGTCTTAAAAATATTTAAAAAATAGCTTCTTCTCAGCCTACTTTTTGTATATATTTTTTAATAATTCATCTTTTGTATTATATCAGAGTATGTAGAGAGTAATATTGTGCCAAAATAAATATATTATAAATATAATATATTCATATTATGTATTTTTAAACAATATTGTTGTTATTTGAATTTCTTGCCTTTTCTCAGTAGAATTGCTTTTCAAGGCTTTTTGATATTTATTTAATGAAATCGTTCTTTTCAGTGATGTCATGAACAACCTACCATCAAATGAAGATAAGCCAGCAGTAGTGAATTCAATCATAGTGTCTCTAGGTCTTCTTAAATATAGGAATGAAGCAGTTCTATCGTCTTTGATAGAATGGATAAATTCACACAGAGATGTCTGTAGACCTAGTGATATAGCTTCGGCGGTTGTTACTTTGGCTACAGTTGATTACTTGCCTGTACAAGCTGAATATTTATTGAAGGTATATGTTTTATATTTTAAGTGTGTTAAGTGTTTTCTAATTTATATATAATATACATAATATTCAAAGGGCGCACGACCGGACGGTGTGGCGAGAATTAGGGGAGGCCTATGTCCAGCAGTGGACATTGAAAGGCTGATGAATGGATGGATACATAATATAAATATATCAAATATGTATAGTATGTATCAAATATGTGTAATATGTATATTTTTTTCAAATATGTATAGGTGGGAATAGCAAAAGAAATATTAATTGAAATGATGTTTGATGAAAATGATGTTTTATGTCTTTATATCTGTCTATAGTCTAATATTCGCCAATTTTAATATATAACTAGCTTAAAAGCAAATATTTTTGGCTGATTTTCCTAGTATTTTAGGTAAAAGAAATGTATTTTATTAATATGACTCATAAAATCTACTTTGAACCCACAGCCTACTTCTTTATACTCAATTCTTATTTACCTAAGTTCAAACATGAACTCTTATCTGCAATATAGTAAATATAATCAAAGCTTTTTTTCTATTTCATTGCGAAGGTCAGTGGTCAGTCTACAATTATGTATGTATAAGTATACAGGGTGGAAGAGGCAGCGCTCCTTTTACTGAAACTGCATATAGGGAAAAATGTTTCAAACCCAAAATTTAAAAAATTAATCAAGGTACTTCAACAGTTTGGACGTAGGATTTTTTTTTCATTTCACGATTTTTATCCATACCTGTATTTCGTGTCACGCACACATACGTGTGCGACGTTGCCGGTTTGACAGGTAAGTGTGTGCGTGCCTATGTTATACTTTACAAATGGCGTTTTATTTTAAAACGATAATTTTATTATTTATTTTGTTTGAAAAAAAAACTTTTGCATTTTTGAGATTTTTTTTTTTCCGAATTATATTAGGCTTTTATAGAGTAGTTAAAACTGTGGTTTCATTTAAAGTGGCGCTGACAATTCCACCCTGTATATACTTCTCAACACTATACAGTTTCACTAAATCTGTCATCATGCCTATTAAGAATACAAAGCGCGGCGTTGAGTTCCCCCACTCAAAAGATAATGCCTTGAAAAGACGTGGGTGCGTGAGAAACAGAGTATCTTAACTCTTTAACACTAGGTTTCCCAATGGACATGTGGAAGCTAAAATATAAAAATATATAATTTCAGGCAGCACTAACGCTTAAAGAGGATGAATTGGTTAAAGCATCTTCATGGTTGGATCTGGTCTTCTCACTCCTTATATTAGACAAAGCGGAAAAACACCATTTAATATCGACTTTGCAGCCAGAGTTTATTGATAAACTGTTATCTTCTGGTGGTGAGTGATTTTAGATCTTATTGCAATGAGTTTAGGATTATTTTTATGTTGAATATATCTTTTAAAAAATTTAAAGTCAATTAATTCAATTTATTAGTTAATGTCAATTTATTCGTTTTCGGACTTATAATCAAATATTTGACATCAAATGATTAAACCAATGTTTCTAATCATTATAAATTTGCAAAAAAATAATTAAAAATACCCAAATTTTATAAGTAACAAATAATAAATAACGATCATACTGATAATTTTAAAAAGCAATAAAATATATTTTTCTTTATTATATTTTGCGATCTAGGTTCAAGTTTTATAATGTATAAAGTACTCAACGTTTTTAATAATAATTTAAAAAAATAACCGACTTCTTTACCATAGTAATTTTATTAACTTACAAATTGTAATATTCTTTGACAGAAATCCCTATACCATCACGTCGTAAACTAATGGCGATAGACGCGTACGTAGGGCTCAAGTTCCCATCGAACGTGCCTCGCCTCGCCGAAGACATTTCAGTGGGTGTTCCCATTGTGTATACAAAGGAAAAGGCGCTATATGTACAAAGTATTATGGACACGTTCAAGAGCTTAGTGTCGTCGGAGAATTTTCTTAAAAAGGAATGTCAGTCGGGCATGGGATTTCTTTATGGTATGTTTTTATGTAATTTTTAAGAGAATTGACTGTAAACGCGACTGTTGTGGATTCGATTTCCATTTAGACATTCCAAAACGACAAGCGAGTGTCGCGGGACGACGAAGCGGGTAAAAAGACAAGTTCAGTTGAGTTCCGCCACTCAAAACGCAATGTATCTAAAATTTTAACGCTGGGCAGAAGGAACTCTGCCTACCCTGCTATATGCAGGATGATTTTTTTTATTTTAATGTGATGTTCGAGTAATAGGTATTTGCATTTTCTATAATTAAGTGTATTTACTTCGTAGATGCGGAATTCGCAGTGGATTCAAAATGTCACCCGGTACCTTTAGATAAGGCGAAAGGCAGAAATGAGTGAGTTATCTTATTTATTCTTTATTATAATTAAATATAATAAGTTTAATTATTTCTTTATTTCCTTGAGGCCGTCTTGTCGCGTGTGACTGTAAACGCGACGGTTGTGCGTTCGACTTAGTGAGTTCGAAATATTTAATATTTTTTATTTTCTCGCGCAAGGCAAAGCAAGGCGTTAAGTTCCGCAATTCCACGGCAAAGTAGAGAAAGGAGAGTAAGACACCAAATTTCCTCTGCCTACCTTGCTATAAACGGAACAGCATAATGGTCGCAATCAAGTGGATAACTGTCCAATAAATTATTGTGTTTTATTATAATTTAATATATTAAGTTTCATTATTCTATTTCAGTATACACAGAATAGCAGTATTAGGTTTAGACTACCATGACTTGACAAGAAAGGAACCGGTACCTCTCGGCGCAAACAAATTGTATAATAAGTTGTTGCAATTGAAGGTAAATACTTTATTATAGCTTTTTTTAATATGTAATTAGTCGCTTTAAATGAAAAATATTTTTAAATATTTTTTGTAATTTTAATTTTAATATTTTTATTTAATTTTAATATTTGTAAATATTGATATTTGATAATGAACTTTTTCTTTTCCAGGGTTTCAAAGTACTGCAAATTCCATACACAGAGTTCAATCCAAAAGACAAATTAGTGACAAGGGTACATTATATTGAGACGAGATTAAAGGAAGTTGTCAGTCAAAAGCCAGATATTGTCAGCTAGGTTTTATATTATATTATAATTAGTAAATTATTTTATTTTTATTTGTATCTGTTTTCCTTTTATTGACTGTAATCTTCATACCCGCGTATCAAAACAACCTTAATGTCACCTTAAAATGTAAGTGGTCTAACTTAAAATTAACAATTTTTAATTATTACATTTTGCTGTATATAATATGTGGGGATAAGATTGCTGGTGTGGCAACATCGTACTGATCCAATTGCTGGTTATTTAGGAATAATGGTATACGTTTATAAACGAAACAACGTAATTTTCAAATATGATAAAAATCGTACAAAACACTTCTATAAATTCTATTATTAAAGCAAAAAGTGAATTTAAATAAGCTGCTAATTTAGTCCTCCATGGACTATTTTATATCATGATATTAAAAAAAATCTTGATTCAGTTATTTAATTAAAATAATCAACTGCTTCCTCTTTTAACAATAATTACGACAGTTCATACATTTAAACAGTTCGCGAGGCGTGAAATGAGATTTGCATTTGTATCTCTAAAAATACTGTTATATGTTGTATTGAATAAATTATATATATACTCATTACCTATACCGATTAATTTTGTTTTCCTAGCAATTAAAATCTTTAATAAAAAGGTAGGATGGAGAACGATGTATCTTAACACTAGGTTCCCTACCCTGCTGTATGCGGTGGGATGCAATGTTAAGCTAAAAAAAAAATTTACTTCATAATTGAGTAAAAGTTACTATTAAGTAGGTAGATACTTAATTTTATAATTACAATAAAAATATTATCATTACTCCAATTAAAACAATAAATATATTTATTATTTTAATAATTAAACACAGACACAGATTAATTAAACTAGCGCCATCTTCGCTTAATTTATACAGAAACATTTTGTAATATTATGTGCAACATATTTTTATTAAAATTTGTTGCAATAAAAATGGCTGTCGCTGATAATATTTTAGTTATTATTTGAAATGTTTTAATATTTTGTTATTGTTACTTAGAATAGGGCTTCTTAATTTTTATTTATTATAGTTACCTAAAATCATATTGAAATGGTTTCTAATTATACTGATCCTTAGACTTCTGAGATTACTGTAATATATAATATTTCACGTCGATGTTATTAATTGTTGCAGACAAAATAATAAAAAAATCATTTTCTGTACTGGCTATAAAGAGATAAAGAAAAGAAAGGAACAAGTAATTTAAATCATCATTTTGTTTTTAAGTCTACAATTATGTAATGACATATTATTTATTTATAGCAAAAAGTGAAGAAAATGTATCTAAGAAATGACGCACTCAATCCGCTGTGAAGACGCTATTTCATAATAGACCGAGAGCATCTGTTGTGACACAGTGGCACAGCGTGTGACTATCAGAAATGTTAAAATAAATTAATAAATATATAGAACTTGTACAAAATGTTTATTATTTTCTCTTCCATAAATAGTTATAGGTACGTCACTTTCATGAAATTGATTTAAAGCTTCTTGACACGAACCTGAAAAAAAACTTTATTATATATCAATATCTTATGTCATTTTTTATTATTTGATTTGGCTTTCGTGACGCAATAGGAAAAAGTGAGACTAAACGCGACGGTTGTGTGTTAGATTCCCACTCGGAAAATTTTAATATTTTATCATATTTTCCGCTCTGGTAGGCCAAGCGCGGTGTTGGGTTCCACGACTCTACACGCAATATGTCGAATATTTGGAAGTTCTTTAGAGTGCTCCTCATCGCTATTTTCCCTCTGCCGGCGGGAAAAAGCGTGAAGCTCAAAAATAATAGAATATAAAAAGAAAGTAACTACATATTTATTATACTTAGTAATTTTCTTAAAAAAATCCGAAACTCGTCGAACAACATCTGCCATAACACGGATCCCACTAGGTGTGGTGAAGATTGAGCCCGGGGGCTGGAACACCATGTGGTGGTTCACCTTCTGTAAACTCCTGAAGTTGTGACGGCCGACGCCTATTTGACTGAAAAGACGATACTGAAATAAAGACAAAAATTAAAATATTAATGAAGAATGGATTGTTTTAGCACTACGTCCTTTCTTAGTATTATAAATAAATCAAAATCAGTTTCACGTTGTATCCCGTACATAATGACGCGAAGAAATAAAAATATAAATTTAAATAAATATTTCATTTCCTCGAGTAGGGATCAAACCCATAACCAGTCGCGTTTACAGTCACACTTTGTGCCCCTGCGCCACTATTGGCCTCTAGTCGTCGTACTCTCCCTTTCGTAGGCATCTACTATAGATAGAGAATATATGTGGAAATAAAACAAATGCATCAAAAATGTATTGTATTTATTTTATATTATAGCTCATTCTATTGTTCTGCTTTTCTTAATAAAATTGATTTATGTTTAAACCTAATAATTTAAATATTTTTCTATTTTATGAAGATATTTGCCCTTATTAGATTAAATATCTATATATTATGCAAAATATTTCATTATTTAGGTCCCAAATAGTTTAAATACAAACTGATTATAATTTTTACGAGCTGAGGATTTTAAATTACTTTGATAAAAATTATGTTTAACATATTTTCTAATGTATGACGTTGTTATGCACTTTAGAAATAATTTTGTGATTTTGTGATTGTGATTCGAATGTAGATTAAGATAAGTGGTATTATTTCTGTTACACGATATGTTAATTTTTTGATTCTAAGTTATTAGCCCAAGCAGGTGCTTTTTTCCACATAGCCCCTGCATTGAAAATACCTATATGAAAAGCGTGATGCGTCGAATGGAGTCATTAAAATAAATACTTTTTAAATAATTTTATATCGCAGTTTCAGCCTTTCTTGATATTTGAATTACACATTTCTTATGTAGGTACTTACATGAGCATCAGATATAAATATTGGTTTCTCGAAAATGATCCAAACTACAACTTCATTACATTCTGGAGATGTCAGGGAGCCCAAGTATGTAAAATATGAGCTTTTGTTTGGGCTTAAAAGCTTTCTGAAAAAAAGAAAAGAAACTTTAATGTTTTAATTATATATACTTTAATAATAATAGGTTAGAAATTAAATAAGAGTTCTTAAAATAATATTTGTTAGTGCTAATGGCGATATTTAACGCCACCTTTCTTCCAGAGCAGTAAAAGAAATAATATTCATCACGCCTATGCGTGATTGAGGTTTCATTGCGATTAAATATCACCGCCACGGTGACTTAATATAATTGAAACTAAATTTGTTTATTTTTTTAATTATTTTCCATGTTTTGAACCTGTTACAACGTTGTTACAAGAATGCTACTTATCCTACAACTCCCTGCGTAGGTACAGTCAACATTTGTATGTACCTAATTGGTCTTGAATTAATTAATCGGCGGAAAGAAATGATTGTTTGATTTGGGTCTGTCACTACTTCGGCCGACAGATTAAATTTTTTATTGAAGTTCTAAATTCCAAGTTTATTCGATTAAGAATTGATTACAAATGTTTCTTTCTTATTTTAGAAGTTAAAATAAATATGAATATACTATTTTAGAAAACATAAAATTTGAACGTAGCGGGATTTGAACCGGCGCACCGTTTGGATACCGTCCACGACAAAGGGTTCAAATCCCGCTACGTTCAAATTTTTTTATGTTTTCTAAAAAAATATTTTTCTTTCTTAAGTATGTAATAGCATGTAAAAAATAAATATTATTATATTGGTGACTGGGAGATCTAAGCTAGATCTAAGCCTATCTAGATCTAGATTTATTTTTGCGTATTGCTTGTTAGTTGTAGATCATGTGGTCTGGTCACGGAAAACTTGTTGGAAATATTGTTTAATTTAAATAAAATAATAATTTTCCTTGTCAAATACCTTAAATCTAAGAGAACTCCGCTTATGACGTCGCCAGTTCTTAATAGTAGTGGTATATATTCCATAATGTCTTCAGTTGCTTCCTGTTGGCTATGACTTAACAGAGTTTTCACCTATAAATAATATAGCATTATATTTTTTTCAGATTTGCTTTTTTTATTTAGCAGGCAGTGCCTCTAGAATTTGGCGCGAAAATTATGAACGGAGTGTCTTAACACTAAGTTTGCTCTGCTTACCCTGCTGTCACATTCAAGTGTTCGTTTTTTTTGACGATGTATTTCCTACATAGCAGGGTAGGCAGTGTCCCATTCCTCATTTTCCGTCGAATTCTAGAGGCCTTGTGTGTTACGAGAGCGAGGTAATATATCAATACCTCAAGTGGAAATCAAACACGCAACCAGTCGTGTGACCCTGCGTCCTGAGTCACGACTGAATTTCCATTTGACCATACGAACAAAACCGCGGGTAAAAGATAGTATAACAATCTTAAGGAACCTGTGTGGTATAATTACGCTATATCATGCTTAGTTGATATTTATATTAGATTTTGTTAAATTAGAATTGTGTTTCAAACTTACAAAGAACAAATCAAAATATTTATATTTACCTACTAAAATTGTGCTTAGTTTTGTTAATTAAATAGTCATTGTTATAGTATTTAAAATATTTTTATAAACTCTCCGTTTTCTGCCCAAATTCAAGCCTTTTTAATGCTAGGCTTAGCCTCGTTACCAGGGCGACGAAATGAAAATATTAAATATTTTATTCCCCCGGTTGGAAATCGAATCCACAACCTGTTCTGACCTGACATTTACAGTCGCACGCTTGTCCCACGAAGCCTCATTCATAAGGACACAAGATTAACTACGGAAAATACACAAATAAACAATATTACATACATCGCAAAACACCGACACAATAGCCAGCCCATCTCTTTTACTTAGAGCTTCTGGCACTTTGAGATCAGCTCTAACGTGCACGAAGTGGATTTCCATTGGATATCTAGAACAAGAAAAAAAAAATTCGAATCAAATTATTCATATTAAAAAGTCTTTTGAGGTTAAGTGTTGAACAGAAAACAAGTTGAAATTATGATAATTATAAAGCAAAAAAAAATATTATTTGATTGAGAATTGAGACTACATATTTTAAACTGAGTAAACCCACTATAATATACCCGATGCTATCCTGGTTGGCATATGAGCATGTCAACATGGGAATTGGTCTTTTTATTCTAAGGTTTTTTTTATTATTCAAGCCAAATTTTTTTGTTACTGAAAATTCGGAGGCTGGGAGGAAGTACATCAACATCAGTACAGTTTAAAGTGTGCATGATCTGATCAACTGTGCTCATTTTTAAGGAAATGGAATCTGACTTCAAATTAACGATCTAACTCACTTAACTCCGTCAACAGAGTGTTCTGATAGCCAATGGAAATGTAGTTGTTCCAGTCGGTACATATGCTGTAGAGGTCCTCCAGTAACCAGTGGGTGCATTTCTTTGTCGCCTTCTGTGCTGAATTGAACTGTAAATAAAACACTAATTTAGGTGTGTGAATACTAATCTACCTCTATTATATATATGTTATTCATTAGATGATAGTTTGGGGTTTAAGCGCTACTTTAGAAATATTTTTTTATTAACTAATATCGAGAAAATGTTGTAAGTTTCAATAGAGGAAATTCGGTTGGAGTGGAGGAGTTGGAAACAGTTCTCTAACTGCTCTGTAATCTGCAAATTTGGGTATGGTGATCTATGTAGAAATATTTCTGCAAGTATTCCATCACAAATGGAGTGATAAGATGATGAAAAAAATGAAAGCGACAGATATCTCCATTCTCATTTTGCGTCTTTTATAGAGGTACCTACTGCTTGGAATGTAGACCATGACGGTCGTATCTAAAAATATATTTCAGGATTTCCTGGATTTAAGCATTGAACAAATCTGTTCTTGTAAAGAGATCTTTTTTAAATATATTATAGTATATTTTTTATTAGTATCTAGATATAATTTCCCTGGTCCCTTATTAAATTCAATAAACAGCGAATATTGTTATAAAAATACAAAAATATTCCTTTCAAAGGTTGTACATTAGCGTATACGCTGCAGCAATTCAATTTGGCCTACAAAAGCAAAACTTACTTTTGTATGGAGCTCGCGAGCTATTATGTATGAGGCGCGCTTTGTTGTTCACTTCGTCTAAGTGAGATATAGTGTGGTATTACAGAAACTTTTGATTGACTGTTCTGTTAGTTTATTGAGGCTTACTTCTGCTATACTAATAAAGTAAATAATACAAGGCCGTCGTGGCTAAGCGGCGGTGTGACTGTATCGCGACGGTTGTGGGTTCGACCCCCACTCGAGGAATTGAAATATTTATTTACGTTTATATTTTCATTTCTTCGCTCTGGTATCGAGGCAAAGCGCGGCATTGAGTTCTGCCACTCAACACGCAATGCCTCCAGAATTCGGCAGAAAGTGGGAAACGGAGTGTCTTAACACTAGGTTCCCTCTGCCTACTCTGCCGTGTGCGGGATACAGCGTGAAGCTGTTTTTTTTTAATACAAGTTATGTAATTGCAAATTATAAGACAAACTTGTTTAGGTAGCTACTTTTGTAGCTACAAAAAATAATTATGTTTTTATAGAGCGTTTTTGTTAAGTTCTTAAAGTTTCAGTACTAACAAAATATATGGAGAACGCAGAGTTAATAAAATATTAAATAATAAAAAAACCTTACTTGTATAACCATTGTTGACTCCCGACAGTAGTACATTTTCGTATCCTATAAAGTTGAGGGAGCCGTGTCTAATAAACTGCTTATCATAATCTGTGATGACCCGCCTCGTCTGGATGTTGATCGGGGACTGTCTCCTCCCTCCTTTCTTACAGAATCCTCCGGGCCAGGAGCTTTCGTCTGTAAGTAAACACTTTAAGTATTACTGACAGATATCTAGGCATAAAGCTAAGTACCAACAAAATATTAATTTTCTAAAAAGTGCGAATGAATTTAGTTATTATAGTTATAATAATAGTACGTCCTCGTAGGTATGTGTTTCACTCGAAGCGATGATTTCGTAATTATTATACTCTAACAGTTATTTATAGAAGAAGATGGGAATTTTGTAAAATAAGAAAATTATAGGAAATAAAAATGTTATAAGTATACTTGCCATTATAACTCCACGTAGGACCGTAGAAGGAGACTGGTGAAGCGTAATCTATTTTTTTTTAAAAAAAAAAACGAAATGTTATGCTATCAAATTTATATACATACAACTAAGAAAAAGTAGCAGTTTTTTGCAGTCGTCGCCTGGACAATATTAATTACAAAACCTTTTGTTTGAGAAAGCATGAATAGGCAAGTATAGACTTCATCGATATTTTTTATATTAAGCACTTAGCTTGCTTTATCGTCGTAACATTAATAAATTTCAAAAAGCACAGATAAAAAAACGACGCTAAAAAAAGTCGCTTAAGCTATATTTAGTAGAGTTGCTTTGAAGTAAAAGCAAATATATGAAAGTTTGTGAGACTGTCCTTGCTCTTGACCTAGCTGCTGCAGAAGAGCACTTGGGCTAATTGCCTTTTAAAAATGTGTGAAAATTCTTTACCTTTTAAGTAAAAAAACATGTTTGTCTTTGTAGTTTAATATATTTTATATATTAAACGAAAAATTAAAAAGAGTTTGTAACTATTTTAGTATTAGACTAAATTGAAATATTACTATTAGAAAGATTCACTTTTCTTTCTGAGCTTTTCGTGACATAAAAATTTGACGTTGTCAGAATTGGGATTCTAAAGTACTCTAAGAGAATATTTCTCGAAATTCTTTGAGGACCGGGAAAACCGGGCCTTTCCTTTTTCATCTTAAACTCCACGCTCAAAAAATTATGGCTGATGACTAAATTAAGTATATTAGATATTTTCTACAAAAAAACTTACTTAAATACATCACTATCACTACAATACACCGCATACTAAATTAACACAATGAAAAATGACAAATGTAAGAAGAAAATTAACATGTCATAAAATGTTTTGTTTATTTTAACACGACGATTGTTTTCATTGTATTGTTTATAATTTGGAAACATTCCGAATGTGTTGAGAACACAGAGTTAAAATAATATTGAGTAGAGTATGTGCGTAATACTGAGATATTAACTTGCATTCTAAGCCAGGTTTTTGAGGCCCATCTAGATCTACCACGCTGGTCTACGCGCATCTGCCTTAAGGAAAACCCTATTTTTTGCTTATTTTAACTTATAAACGATACTAAGGATACAGAAAAGTATTTTTTTTTCTGGTAGTTCTAATAATTACGCAAAAAGCAATAGTTGGAAAATGCAGATGTCCTATTATTTTTTTTTAGTTTCACGCTCTACTCAGCATAATAGTAGAACAGGCAGAGGAAACTTAGTGTTAAAACCCTCCGTTTCCCTGTATGTAAGATGGATTAGTCATATAATATTCCAGTCTTGATATAGAATTTACTTTAGTAATGATTTAACTCATACATGTGTTACTCATTACAATGGCTACTATGTCCTTATATAAATATCTTACGATATTTTACTACTCGTATATAAATATCTTACGATATTTTACTATCATTTATTTATACTATATGTACTTAAAATTTATATAACTATCTATAATCTAGAAACTAGACGGATGATGTATTCTATCTATTCTATCTATTAATAGCTCACCGGTGTGTGAACTCAATTGTTCTGCAAGAGAATCTCTTACTTCCTGTCTGCCACATTTATAAGAACAACGCTCTTGTATCCTGTGACTCTACTATAAGTCTTGAAGTTACACTACTATTGTAGTAAACTACAATTCGTAGATAGAGTGGCAGCCCTCGTAATACCTCAATGATATAAAAACTCTATTTTAAACCTGTAGATTTAAATTGTAACACATTCTAACACATTAATTCTAACACATGTAAGAATGTGTTAGAATTAAAATTTACTAGTTAAAAATATAATTTTTATATCGTTGCCACTTAATATTTCGTAAATGACTGATATTATTACTTATTTTGCATTTACATTAATAAAGAAAATTCACGCCAGACTATATCAAATACAATATGTATAATTACCAGAGCGAGGATTTGAAAATATTAAATATTTCATTTTATTTTCTCGATTTTGAATCGAACCCATAACGACGGCCCCTCAAACTTACACTTACGTCGCTTATTCTCATACTAAAATTTGGTTATATGTTTCGGTAGTATTTGAAATCAAAATATGTAATCGGATACATTATTCCATCAACAACTGTCCAAAAAATATATTGTTTTTATATGTATATACATCTACTAATTTTATTAAAAGTGATCGTTATCGAATATCGAGCATAACAATAGTAGGATCTCGCATCACAATGAGGTAACGAGGGTTATTGAGACCCTCGCTAAGATCTAGGTGGGAGGACGTGTTGATTAGTCTAGATTTAACTGACACTATCAGGTGTCATATAAGATATATGTGATGATAAATACATGTTTCCATTCTAAACGTCAGTACAAGTATTGTTATATGAGACGTTGTTTTTATTCATGCACTAGTACTAGTGTCTGTAGTGTCTCAATTGTTTTTCAAATTCAAGTTCAAATTTAATTTTACACCTGTGAAAGCTAACAACATAGCTGTTATATATTTTTGAAAACAGTAGTAGTTTAGTAGTATTAAAATTAAAAATAAAATTACAATATAAATTACTATACAATATTAATATAGTTTGTTTCTCTCTTTGTTTCTATATGACAATATACTGCAACAAGCTATTAAGACAAGTACTAATTGATGTCTTCGATAACTCCTAAGCTACTTTGTGTCAAAGGCTATCAAGCCTACTTATGTACTCTTCTTGATCCTTGTTCATCTGAACTTTAAATACAGACAAAAGCTGTCAGTGTAAATACTGACCTATATTTTAGAGAAACACTAGTTTTAACCCACGGCTTCGCACGCGTGCTTAATTTTAAAATAATTAAGAATTCTGATTTTTTCCACAACCTGTCGCGTTTACATATATAATCCTCCTGGTAAATAGCCGCATAGTTCTAATGTGTCCGTGGGTTGATTCTACACATCTTAATTTCACTCAACTAGTACTTACATCCAACTAGTATTTATTTACATTTTTTTTCATCATTTGCTATTTTAATGTAATAAAAGGTTATTATTAAATTAAAAAGAAGCCTTCTTTGGAGTAGGAATCAAAGAAATCACTTAAACGTATAAAATGTGTTAGGTAATACTCGTAAATGGAATAATAAAACAATATAAATATGTTTAATATAATATATTTCATAAAAATCTTCATATAATTTAACAAATAGAGAACACAAAACACAACCTTTAACAAAACTTTTAACTAGAAACGTATTTATAACACAGATATACAGTACAGTACGGTCGACGAATCGCGGCCGAAGTAAGTAGATTTTTCTAAGCTTTTCCTCATCGTTCACTCGAGAAGAAAATAATCAAAAGTAAGAAAAATCCTAAAATCATATCTGCTCTGCCATCTACATGTATATTGAGGGTGGCCACAACTCGTCAACCGTACTGTATGTATATTTAATATTTACAATAAAATCCATGTTGGGAATAAACACTCTACTATAAATCAATCTCTCATTATCTTTACAATTCACAGCCTCTAGAAATAAATATTATATAAAGTAATCTTAATATATATAGTAAAATTATTTTTTATCTACAAAAAAAGATCAAAATTAATAGTAAAATATTAGTTTAGAATATTTATTAATTAAACAAATTAAAAACTTTTGTTTATAGCAAATAATATTATCTTTCTTTTTATTTTTATGATACACTATAGAGTAATGTCATGATAGAGACGATAAAGAAGGATCCTATATTTGAAATACACATGATTTTTTATTTATTTATTTTACTATAATTATAAAATTAAATTAAAACATTATTTGTCTCCGGCTTTAATTAAACAATATAATAATTAACGAATTCAAAAATAAAAATGTGTATTATTATTTTAATATTTGTTATTCAGTAAAAATGTATAAATTATTTGATGTTTCTTTAGCTTCACGATTTCTATCCCTCACATAGAAGGATAAGCAGTGGGAACCTAATGTTACGACACTCTATGAGGCATTAGGAGTTGAGTGGCGGAACTCAACGCCACAATATATTAACACAATATAATAAGTATATTATATCTGTGCCACATAATTTGTATGTTAATTAACTTCAAAGTTAAAATAAAATATTTTCATTTCGTCGCATTGGTGTCGAGGCGACGCGACGGAGCTCGGCGTTGAGTTACCCTACTAAATACGCAATGCCTCTAGAATTTGGAGGAAAATGGGAACGAAATGGCTTAACATTAAGTTCCCATGTTCCCTCTGCCTACCCTGCTATACCTTGTAATTTTTATAGATATTTCCAATAATTTTAGGTACCGGTAAGCTAACGGCTAAAGTAATAAATTTGACGTCAGAGATACTCGTCTACGTATGTATACCATTTTGAAGATGATTTATTGTCAGTAATATAGCTGTAAAATATTAAGGACAAATATTGATAATAATCAATTGCAATTTACTTTTACGCGTAAAAGATAACAAAATGATTTACGTTTTTGTGACATAAATGCTTAGGTAACAGGATAATTAAATTGCCGTAAATGATAGATAATATTTATCGATAAATACTCGATTGTACCGGTTCAAACGGTTATTGGTGATACGAAAAAATATCAAATATCATAAATTTCTATATTATAATTATCATAAAGATTTTTCTTATCAACTTTAATTTTTACAATTGCATGCCTTGTACTCGTGGTTCCGCAACCCTATCTATATCTATAAAATAATCACTTAAGTCTATTTGTATCTAAGCATCGCCACTTCTTGATAAAAAGGGGGGTGAAGCCGTTTTTTTAACTTATTAACACTTTAATGTAGGATAGCTACATTAGTGATGAACTATACAAATTTTGACCACACTCACATGGACTCACAAGTAAAATCAATACAAAAGATCAAAATAATTAATAGCATTAATTAATATTTCATATTCACATTTTATTATAGTTTTCTAATCTTAAATAGCACTTTAAAGTATTAGAAAATACTACATATTGCAACTACTGACTAAATATATGAAATGCATTTACTTAACCTATTGAACTTCCCGTATGACTTAGTCCCAATTTTCATATACTCCCTTCTTGTAAATACAATATCAGAAAACAAAGGTTTCTGTACTATTTACAATATACAAATAAATAGCCCCCGACGGAAACTGAAGAGTGTCTGTGCATCTCTATGTTTGTCTGTGGCATCGTAACTCCCTAACGGATGAACCGATTTTGATTTAGTTTTTTTTGTTTGAAAGGTGACGAGATCGAAAGTGTTCTTAGATATGATTCTATAATATATTTTCAGACGTTTGAAAATTGTTAATTCTTTTCTAGTTTGTTTACTTTTGAGAGCTTTTTGTGTCGGGGGTTTTTAATTATCGTTTATTTTATCTTTCTTAAATGCTTTTATGATATACGGATAAGAAATAACTGCTAAAATTTAGTAATATTAAAAAGATTACATTTAATATGTATTCATTTATAAGATAAGATACGAATAAGATGATTACTTATTTTCACAGAAATTTGCTATTTAATTACAATTAGGTATTTTAGCTATAACTAGCATTACTGGAATCATGTGCAAGCCAAAGATTATCATCAATTTAATCTCTGACTTTTTACTGGAGGACCTGAATTTGTATTATTACCCAGTAGATGCAGGTTTGATTCCTGCTTTCAAGCTTTCAGTTCAACCGTAACCTTATGTAATACCCTCTAAATAACAACATACCTTAATACATGACTAGTATCACTCACAATTTCTTCTTCTCAATCAGTTTTTTCACATTTAACAATCTTATTTCCTAAGAATTTCTTCTTCAAATTCACCAAAGTGCATACTCCTTTGCTCAAAATGCTTGACATGGACGCCGACAGGTTTAGGATGGTGGCTAGAAGGCCTAGAGAAGGTAACGCGATAGAGGCGCAGGATGCTACACTCCTGTATATGACTCTGTTGACCGGCTGCAAGCTCCTGTAGTTGTCGATGCCGCCTACGTCGACCTTGCTGAACAGTTTGTACTGTGGAATAATGATTAATTAGTCTTTTTTTAGACAAAATAAATTAAAGGTAGCGGGTTCGATTCATTAGAGTATCAAGAGTTTTTTTTGGGGGTTGGGTTGGCCTTTAGCTTTGAACAGAGTTTAGAGTTTAGTTCGTGTAAATGTTGTTTTTTTTTTTTTCGGGACAATTTTTATTGTAAGTAAAATTTCTGGGGTCGCTCATGGTTGGATTCCCACTCGAGGAAATTAAATGTGGAAATATTTTCCGCCACTCAACACGCAATGCCTCGAGAATTCGGTGAAAAATCCTAAACGGAGTGTTTTATTTATATCTACATATACTCTATACAGCATGAAGCTGAATACATAGAAATTGAACACATTGTGTACGTATAGTATGTTTAGTATTTGTCTGTAAAAGGTAGTACGTTCGATTTTCAGTAGGGGGAATTAAATATTTTAATTTCTCCACATTGGCAAAATAAGTTTCTGCACCGATTATAATGTCGTTTCCTTGTTAGACAAAAGTCGATAAGATTTTAGCATAAGTAAAAAAATATTTTTATCACTGTTATTTAAAGCTAATCTCTTTGTTTTCAATGCGCTCTACCATTTAGGGGAAATAATTATTTTTAATTATGATTGATACATATTGCACATTTACAGATAAAATCATTAGGTTATTTTTAATTATCATAATTGTTTTATTGATAATAATAATTTTAATTGATATTTTTTGTACTTGAATTGATTTCATTAATTAGTAACTTGTCTCGATTCATTATATTTTTATTTTTAGGCAGAGGGAATGTAGTGTAAAGAAGTTATTTATTTGACATTGATCTTTACCAATTATTAATTAAACTAACATCGGAATCGTCTATAGTTTGGTCTGCCTAGCATATTATAACATGAATCCTTCTTGTTAACACTCACGAACTAGGTTTTATTTGCAAAATATATAAAGAAGTTAGTGTCGCTACTCTATCTAAAGGAGCACTATCTTATGGAGTCACCATTTTTTTTATTATATTAATCATATAATTTAATATCGATATAAACCGTTTCGATCTATTCACCTGATATGTATATTTTTATAATAGATATTTTATAAATAGCCCCGTTAAAACTGGTTTAGTCTGGTTTGTTCTGGTTTTAGCAAGTTTTCTGGGTCAATTGAACACTCATTAGTAGATAATAATGATTTATTCTATATTATGTTTTATTAGCCCCCGACAAACGGAGAGGTGTCTGTATGTACATATGTCTATCCATCGTAGCGCCCAAACTGACCATCGAGAGAAGGTTTGAAGATCACCTTTTTTTGGTTAAAAAAGATAAAAGGATGTAAGCAACTTCCACTGGTCTGATCGATTTCGAGTCAACTTTTAAAGAGATTTTGCATCAGGAGTTTTTAAATTTTTCTTACCTGTGTATCAGAAATGATGATAGGCTTGTCCATAACTATCCAAGTGACCACTTCTTGGCACTGAGGCGTGGTCAGCGATCCGTGGTAAGTGTAGAAAGACTGCATGTCCCGGCTAAATAGACGCCTGCTCGAAATAAAACATAATACTTAATGACATTTTATTTTTATTATAGGGTTCCGTACCTCAAAAGTAAAGAAGGAAAATCTTATAGGAATATTTAAGGAATTATTTTTATGTCCGTCTGTCCTTCTGTTAAGAGTCTAGAGAGGAGAGTAAGAAAAGAGAAATTCTCAATTTTTTTAATAAAATTTTGTTTATATGTGTATTAGAAATCATAGTCATTTTAAAATTATAAATGAAAATTCTTCTTCACCTGATATTTAAATATCCATAGCAATTAAAAATACATTTTGTTTCGTTTTTAAAGCTCATTTATGTATTCAATGCAGTTTTTAACAAATTTAAATCTTTCATTAAACGGTTCGTAATTATACGAATGCAAAATGTGAAGGTTACTTACTACTTGATATAAGCACATAAAAAAATATTTTTAAAAACCAGGCCACGTGGCTTTTGAATATAAATCTGACATAATAAGTTTATAAAAAAAATTCAAGATGATAATTTTTTTTTGTGTCATGCCGTAGGTATTGTGTAAAGACTGTGTTGAGCGGGGAAACTTATCGCTTTCCTCGAGTGGGAATTGAACCCACAAACTGTCGTGTTTACAGTTACACGCTTGCCACATAAAAAATATTTTGAAGGCTTGTATAAGGAAAGAGGGTGCGTGTGTACCTCCCGTCACCTGTGCATCCGAAATATGATATCGTGACTCAGTGTTGTTTGTGTTGTTGTCGTTTGATCAATAAAAGGTGTATAAATAAAATAAATGTTGAGTTATTAGATTGATATGTTGATAAATATCGATTCGAAGCCGCGTTCTTTGGAAACCGTCTTAGCATTTGGACCACATAATATATCTTATCTCGGTAGGGAAATTTTTACTAAATAATACTAATCTAAAAATCTTTTTTTAGAATAATATTATGAACTTACCTTAAGTCAATAATGGATGCGGGAGAGTATCCCTCCCTCCTTTCAATCAGGTTAGGAAGTGCTGGTGTGATTTCTCCTAAAGCGAATTCACTCTCTTCGCCGCTATGTACCTGTTGTACAACGAGAAAATAGAAAATAACAATGAAGAAATATAAAACGAACTTACGACTATCCAGTGGCGTAGCGAGCGAAACAGTTAAGAAATTACCACTATGCTGCTGATATCAAAATGAATTTAAACTAAAATAAACAAAAAAATACAGGCAAGTTTTATTTAAAAATTTCAATTAGAAACATTATAGCATATTTGTTAAATATTAGTTCGGTAGCATATTAACTCTACAACTAGGTTATCGGAGTATCGGAATTCATTTAAAAGTTTTCATATAAAGCTACAAAATGTCGGGACGCTGTTTCACTTAAGGCTTAAAGTTGGCATAAACGTTGAATGGATTTTCAATACATAAGAGTTTTCCTTTGTTATTTACATTTACGTTGATGGATACAGAAATGAACGTTTTCTTAACACGTGCAGATGGACAACAAATTCTATAAGGGTTCCGTTTTATTCTATTGTGGTACGGAACCTTAAAAAGTAATAAATTATTAGGCTTAAGTGTTAATCATAATGATAATACCATAGTATTCACAAATTGGTCCAGCCACTTACAAGATTCTCCTGTATACAATGTATGTATATTTTATTAAATCTAAATGCATATTATAAAGTTTTACCTGGGCAAGAATGCCGATAACAGCCAAGCCGTCGGGTCGTTTGAGCGCTTCTTCGACGGTTAAGCCTGTCTTCATGTGCACCATGTGGATCTCCATGGGATACCTGATGACGATAACCATGAGGTGATTTTTTTGTTATTAATTTATGGGGAAAACTTAACCAGGGTACTTGGCGCTAAGAACTCCATTAAAATAAAAATATTAAATATTTAATTTCCCTGCGTGAGAATCGGAGTCGCCTCGCCGCCATAATGGCCTCCTGAACGACGATGGACTTTTTAACGTTAATTGGAAATCTCGTTTTTCCCGTTCCTGTAGGAATTTCAACAAATCCTCTCTTCTTGCACCCCTAGAGTTCCTTACCTACCTACATGCCAAATTTAAACTTTCTCAGTCCAGAATCATTTGTAGCGTAGTCGGTCAATTCCAATTTATCCATTTAATTCCTATTTACGAAGTAAATATGTAACAATTGTATAATAGTAATATTATCGTCGCTTGATCTAACATCGGTCAAGGTTGTACGTAATGGACACATGTTAGTGCATAATTTTTCATAAATTATGTTTTTATTTTATTTCAGTTTTAACTAAATGCATATCTTTTGACACGTACTGGGTGACCGTAAAAGTTTAAAGCGTTCCTTTCATATTTTAAATAGATACGTGGAGTTTTAAATGGTAGATTTAAATATATTCATTTAAATAAAAATGGCATAAATTTTATATTTAAGCTGAAAACTGTGAAACTTCGATTTGGTTTAAAATCAAGTAATTTTATCTTTTGTTGTAATATGGCTGGTACTTTTCTCAATCCTCAGGGTTAACAAATTATTTTTGCAACATTTATTGAATTTTTAAAGTACACATTAATGTATGAAAAAATACTTCTGTAGAAATCTATGTAATTATGACTGCGTAAATAGTAAATTGAATGCGTTCCTCTTGGACTGCTACCCAACTGTAGGGGTTTGAAATACGGCTACGAAAGTAGACTTTTAATACGTTTTACTAAAAGGGTACATATAAATAGAAAAAAAAGAGTTTATAAACAATTCCCAAGTAGAATAGAAGCCATTGATTGAATTGAACAAGAATGCGATCGTAAACGCGAAAATTGTTCGATTCTCACGCAAGGAAATGAAAATATTAAATATTTCATTGAGGAAATTAAATATTTAATATTTACAGTTTCTCTGATTTCTGCACTCAACACGCAGTGTCTCAATTTCAACCTGAAGTTAGAAAACGGAGTGTCTCGACACTAAAAAACGAATAAATAATAAAATCAATCTATAAATACTCACTTCATTCCATCAATCGCGTGTTCAGAAAGCCAGTGGAGATGAAACTGTATGAAGCTGTAGTTGCCCCTCAACGGACCGCCCGATACAATGGGATTGGGATCGTCTTCTACTATCGTCCACTTTACTGTGGAATGTCACCCATATCAACAATAGTATACTAAATAAATGCTACTAATAATATAAAGCTGAAGAGTTTGTTTGGTTGAAGGTGCTAATTTAAGGAACTACTGGTTTCAATTAAATAACTGCATTTGTCTCGGATAACGATAAACCATTTAATAAGGGAGATTATAGGCGGTAAGTCACGTTAATATTTTCATTATCTTCTACTTATTTCGAATGACTAAGGTCTACCTTGCAATATGTGGGCTACACTGCTCTATTTTCTTATAGAAATGATATATATATAAAAAACAAATATTTACATGTATGTCCATCATTTCTGGCAGATGCGTTGACGCTCCCATACCCTCGGAACATTAGAGGTCCTTTAATGTGTACTTCTTGCTTGTCCAGCAGAGCGTCGCGCGACATTATGTTTATAGGTGATTGTTGCAGACCTACGTTGCACTCGCCAGGCCATCTGGTCTCGTCTGTGGGTAAATTGTTTTTATTGTATTCTACACTTAATATAAAATATGTTAATAAAGTCTAAATTTTAGACCTTTTTTGACTTCATGCTGTTTAAAGCACTTATGAAGCAGAGGGAACCTAGAGTATGTATCCCGTGTACAGCAGAGAAGGGTACCTATAGGTGTTAAGACACTCTGTTGCCCACACCCGGTGAAATTTTCGTGACATTGAGTGATGAGTGGCGGAGGAAAATTGAAAAATGAAAACTAGTAAGTAGGTACTAAGTATGAAAAATGGTTGCAAATTTTAACTAATTTGGTAAATTTTGTAAAATATATAATGACAAATACTAAGCTATGGAAATACTATAAATTAAGAATCACTTAATTTAATACGAAATACTTACAGTCGTATGACCATTCATCTCCGGTAGCGACACCTGTAACAAAAAAAAACCAATTTAAATTTTAAAGACATAATCTTAACAGATAAGTTTGGCTTGAAACAAAATATTTTCATGTTCAAATTATGTTAATATGTAGACTTAGCTCATTAAAGGACCTACTTGTTAATTTAAATAATAAATAAATCAATATTATAATTTCAATAAAAATAGAATGATCTGAAATGAATAGAAAATCTAAATAATTTAAATTTGTTTTAAAATTCCTAGTTACGTACGTAAACTATAAAGTATAACCTTACACCCTGTGAGGGGTAGTTGGGTAATAACCTCATGAATATGAGTCGTCTCCTCGCCGACCTCCCTCGAGAAATGAATATGTGAATCCATACAAAATTAGATGGAATTTTTAAATACAAATTGTTAGTAAAGTAAGTTTTAAAATAGCTTAGATTTTTAAATTTTACAATAATAATATTTTCAATCATACAATAATGAATAATATTTGTATTATAGGCCAGACCAGGCCACATAGAGACTAGTTGTGGCGCAGAGGCACAATCGTGCGACTATAAACGCGACAGGTGGTGAGTTCGATTGCCGCTCAGGTGGATGAACTTCTGCCGCTTAACACATAATATCTCAAAAATTGGATGGTGCGTGGGGAATGGACCGTCTGAATTCTAGCCTACCCGGCTAATTGCGGGATACAGCGTGAAGCCCAAAAAATGTCAGTTAGTGATCGGTTAATCCAGTGGGTCAATTATTTTAACTTATGTAATTATAAAGCAGATTCGATGCGCTCGCGCCGTTTGAACTGGACTGAGCCAGACACGGCGGTGTACTAACATTATGATAATTGTAATGAGGTAAGTTGTACCTACAGGTAATGAAGGTCATCGTGGTGCAATGGAACTGTAAACGAGGGCTGTAAGTTCTATCCTTGGGGGGTATTATATTAAATATTTTCATTTTCGCGCTAAGGCAGACAATCGAGCGGAAGTTGTCAAATAGAGTCAATTAACACTATAATCTCTTTAATTATCCTGTTACATATTTGTGGATGATAGCCTCTCCCACTGCGCTACGACGGTCTCATTTTATGTATTCAGTGATGGCTGTCTAAGTCCAGTCCAAAGTTCCATCAGCCATCTTCCAATTCAATCACAAGACCAGCTCGATGGTACCATGGTATTGTATTGTAATTTAATCTACATATAGGTCGAGATCCCATTGCTTAAACCTGCAGGGATCTGTTTTTTAATTAAATTTATATTTAAGAATAACACATAATTAGTAGAATAGATTACACTAGGGTTTAGAGAAAGTTAAGAGAAAATTAATTATTAATTATTTAATTAGTCGTGCCTACAATTTTCAAAACAACGGAATATGACGGAAGTTAGACACTAGGTATGCTCGAACTACTATCGTACCTACGGTCATCGCTTGTACTGTTCAAAACTCTGTTAATATTTGAAAAGTGTTGCAACTCTCTTCCTTTGTCCTTTTCTTGTTTGTATTTATTTTTATCTCGGAACATGAGTCTTTATTTGCTCAAGTTTTTATCAATATATAATTTTTTATAATTACTCTATGCTGTGTGTTCTTTATTCGTTTTTTTTTAACTTCACGCTTTATCTCGCATGGTAGGGTAAGACTGTCTTGACACTCTTGGTAAACTTAGTGTCAAGACACTTCGTTCTTAAATCTTCCTTTTAATTCGAAACGTGTTGAATGTCAGAAATCGAACCCACTCCCATCACGTTTAAAGATGCAGTCCACTCCACCACAATGGTCTCATTGAATTGTAGATTTGATTCTTCATTCCGTACACCAGAATTGCTAAAACACGTTTAATAATATTTAAACTAACTATCAGTTTAAATATTTAGTAGATAAGTAAAACAAACGGGGTTTGATTTGTTGAAATGTTGAACATAAATTTGATGGAATATTTCATAGAAGATTTTCTTAGATGTGGACAATAGGATCAGAAGCGACATGTTGAGATGATACGAGTATGTAGATCGGCTTCATAGTCTATTGTCGGTACCTTTGTACTTTTTATTAATAAAAGTAGTACAAAAACAATAATAAACACAACATAAGGTAGCGACACTAGTATAATATCTAAGGTATTTAAATCTATACAATATACGAAACCATTGCGTTTACATTCGACATATACATCTATCTCTTTCAAAAATCAAATGCGCAGTATTTGTATGCAAATTGATAATCTCTTTTCGATGTCAATTTTTTTCTTTAGTATTATTTAAAATGTTCATTAAAAATATTAATTTATTTTGTACGTATGTATATACAAATGTTTTAATTCTAAGTAAGTTTAGTTAAGTTTAGTAAGTTTAGTTTAGTAGTTTCTAGTAGTCAGTCAGTCAGTAATCAGTAGCAGTCATCGATTGCTGATTAATTACTATTATTGAAATTATATTTTGTAGAAACTGGAAAAAGAGTGATATTATTATTTTAATAATTTAAACTCTTTCTCCAATAATATTTGAACCTATAACTTTTACATATAACCAGATAGGCCCACCGCTACACCAGTGGCACAGCATAGCAGTGTATTGTTATACAATCTCTATTTTCAATGTTGGATTTTCCTAACATTGAAGCGTAAAATTTGCCATTGTCACTTAACATGCGTCGTAATATAACAAAACCATATTTTCTTGTATTATAATTGTATTGAAATATATTAATATCTATTATATTATGTATTTGTTTGTTTAAACGCACCAATCTTAGGAACTATTACAGGTTTTAAATATATTTTTTGGTGGTCCACACCTTAAAGAATACTATCTAATAAGTCAAGAAGATTTAATTTTTTAAAAATATATTTATTGTTCTTATAAATGAAGGAATTATTTCAACTTTTACAAGAAGAAATATAATTTAAGTAGTGATTTAGATTTCTTTACGTCATTAATAATAAAGATTACAAATATTATAGTAATATAACTTTATATGGCCGATAATTCGAGTGATATTGAAATCCATGAGAATAAAACAATAGATATGTGGGTAGATAATATTAAAAAAATCAGCACAAAGTCTGAATGTATATGCGGCGGTTATCGGTTCAATTCCCAGAAAATACATAATATTTATTTTTATTTATGTAGCTTCACGCTGTATCCCGTACATAGAGGAAATTAAGACACTGCGGTCTCCATTTTCCGCTGAATTATTTTTGAGACAT
Source organism: Heliconius numata (assembly GCA_016802625.1). Classification (NCBI taxonomy): domain Eukaryota; kingdom Metazoa; phylum Arthropoda; class Insecta; order Lepidoptera; family Nymphalidae; genus Heliconius; species Heliconius numata. Next base: position 942,355 of record JAEBDU010000061.1, on the reverse strand, counting down.
TGCGTGTTGTATGGCGAAACTCAACAACGGGCTTTGCCTCATTAGCAGAGTGAGCAAATGAAAATAATAAATATTTAATTTCCTCGAGTGTGCATCGAACCCACAACCTGTCCCATTTACAGTCGCACGTTTGTGACGCTGCGCCACGACTGGCCTCAGCACAATATGTTATATGTGCTTATTTTAAATAAACAGCTCGCTCATCTCGAAGACAATTGATTGACGTTACCTTTATCAAAATTGGCCTAGTAAGATATTATACAGGTAGATACGAGTGCACTGACGTGGGGCAGTTGGGGTCTAACAGATACCTACTGGTCACGGGTTCGGACTCTAGAGGGAGGAATGTTGCGCTTATAATAATCAGATGCGGACCCCTGCGCCAATATGGTTTTCAACAAACAAACAAGAAAAAATTAAAATAATATTAAACTTAAGTAAAACAAATAATAGAAATATTATACATTTTTTCAGCATCTCGGTACTTATGGAATGGGATCTTAGTGTTAAGACACTTCGTTCCCCACACAAGTAATTATACATGCAAATATTGCATATATTTTATAGATAATTGTTATTATCAATTTTATATATTTTAGATTATAAATCGTTTTTTATTATCTCTTTTCAAAATCAAATCCGCAATACTTTGTATGCAATTTAATAATCTGTGAGATAAATATATAGTAGATACTAAAAAATAATTGTTATGTTATTTGATTTTTTTTCCCTATCCTTCAAATAGCATGGTAGTCAGAGGAAACTTAGTGTTAAAACACTCCTTTTCCCCTTGTACCGACGAAACTTCGATATATTGGGTGTTCAGTGGCGGAACTCAATGTAAACTTTCTACTTATCAGAGCAAAGGAATGAAAATAAATCATCTCACACAGAATCAAACCCACAACCGTCGCGTTCACAGTTAGGCGTTGTACCTTTTCGCCGAGACGGGATTAGATGACAGCCATTTATTCACGTTTTAGGTAAAAATACAATTACACTTCTTATTGACATTATGATATACTTAAAACTCATATAAATTAATGAATTTATATCATGACATTTTAAATAGCTTTTATTATTTCTGTTTCGTAAAGGTAAATATAAAATAATAAAAACTTTTTTTATATTGTTTTATTTATATTAATAAAATATAAGTTTGTATACAAACTAACTATGGAATAATATAAATCGTCGTTTAATTGATTTTATAAATTTTAGGTAAAGTAAATGTAGAATGAAAGTGTTTTAATAGGAACGGAGTGCCTTAACAATAGGTTCCCTCTGCCTACCTTGCTGTGTTTGAGACACAGCGTGAAGCTGAAAAAAGGTAAAGTATAGTATAGGTTCTTATACATATGTCATATCGAAGTGATCTAAACATGTTATCAATGATTATATAGATATACTTATAAAATGACAACATATAATTATTTAACTCTAATATTTATCAGTTATAAATTATTTATGTTTAGAGAAATATTAAAATATAATTTTATTATTTCTATTAAAATAACTTGCTGCTTATAATAAGAATTCGAAATAAAAATGGTCTGTTTAATAAACACTGAACTGGTTATTTTTAAATTGTAAACATTTTTTTTGCATTCCCTGCTTTCTAAGTATAGATTACAGTAATTAAATAATAATGTAACGATTACATTATGGCAGAGGGCCTAGTGTTCAGACACTCCGTTCTCCACTTTTAGGCACAATTTTCGAGACATATTAGTTGAGTGGCGGAGATCAACGACGCGCTTTGTAATTAAGTAATACGTAAAAAATAACTTACCCCAATTCATCGCTATTGAAGTTAAAAACACTGCAATAATCCACATTTTTTTTTTCAAAAATATGCCAAAAAAATATAAAATTGTTGAATATTGTTAAGCTTATTAAGCAATTTAGTCTTTACTCAACATGCATAAGGTACCGGGATCGAATACCGACTGAGGTAAAGTTCGATTTCATCAAGTTTTTATACATTTTAGGATATTTTGAGACTGGCGTAGCGGCGTGAGGCTTCGTTGATACTGCACCGACGCGCCTTCTCTAGCTGTGATAAAGACTGCGTGACATACTGCCGTGTAGAAATGATGATAGTTATTTAATAAATGTACTAGAATTATCCTGGAGAGAAATTATAGAATTAAATGCAAATATATTATTTTATAGCATTAGAATTGGAATTGTACACAAAAATTGGAAAAGTGCGGCGTTGATTTCCACCACTAGACAATTCTTCTACGTATCTTTCTATAAGTTACAGCATGAACCAAAAAAAAATATATATAGAAGTTTTTTCTAATTGCTCTTTTTAGAATCCTTCTATCCTAATCCGAGTTCTAGTAAAATTTTACATAAGAAAATATAATACATTGAATACGTCACCAAGGTCCGTGTCCGTGTGTCGCAATACGAATATCTCTGCGCAGGTCACCTAATTTACTAATAAAAATCTCTTGGGAAGTTCTACCGGTGTGGCTTATACACTTTGTATGAGTCCCGAAATATAGCTGGTAGGTACAGGAGTTATAAATAACTAAATTAGTAATATAAACCAAAAAAAAAAACATTTTTTACGTATTTCCGGTTTGGAAATCAATTCAAGGATATAGCGTGAGTGATGGAATTTCAATACTGCACTTTGCTTAACTATCTGGTCTGATCATACAAATTTCTTTTAGCTTTTCTATATATCTAACCCTGGACTTAAGTTCCCGGACGTCTAAGGAAACAATAGCTGACGTGATGCAGGGCATAAACCCCAATTAGCCGAGGATGTTGAAGACCGTGCAAAGTGGAGTAAGTTGAGACGGAAGGCAGATCATGTCAATAAAAACGAGGACTTATGCCGTTAAGAACAAAAAGAAGATGGCCTCTTTTATTATTTTTTGTATGCTTCTCTTATTTCTTCAAGTAATATTTGAATCTTTGTTTATTGCGTAATTTATTTTTCTTTTGAGGTTTACTTAACATTATATATAAAAATAAATGTAATATTTTTTTTTTTATTTTCTTTGGGCAATTTAAAGGGTCAACAATTTTGTTTATTTTCTTTATATGAATTTATTATTCACCTTCGAAAATTTTGAAATTTAAATAATAAAATACATATTTGATGTCGGGGCCCAGTGCTAGGCCTCTGATAATTGAAGCGCGGAATGTTTCGAAATTTTGGCGTAGAACGAGGAACGGAAAGTCTTATCAGAAAAAACGACAAACTGTTATTATTTCGAAGACTATTACACAAGTAATAAGCGAGTGTCAGTAGGTAGGTACTAAAGTTATATAAAAACAAACGATCAAATGTAGATATTATAATAATATGGAAACAGAAATATTTATATTGTAAGGAATCTATAATCTTTTAATGCTGTACATAAACGCACGTGAAGCTAGTTTATGATTGATTATGTAAAATATCTTAATTTGATATTTAGGAATACTACATGTATGGGGTAGCCAGAGGGAAACTAGTGTCAAGACATTCCCCATATTTCGACCAATTTTGGGGAAATTGCATGTTGAGTAGCAGAACTCAACGTAGTGCTTTGTCCTATTACCCGAAAGAGGAAAATACCAGAATATCTCGAGTGGGAATCGAACCCACTAGCTGTTGGGTTTTTAGACGCTCGCTACGCCCTAGCGCTACGAGTGACCTCTAGCTAATAACTTTCACGTGCTAAATTGATTGACGTTTCACATTATCTATATCTTTTCTATCTATCTTTTTCATTTTGAGAGAACATGATTTGATGTTTTTTAAACAATATTTCCTATCAACATTGCAGTAGTCAAGTGGTTTACTCTAAACCGTAGCACGCGCTCCGCCGTCGTAATTCCTGTCAATCTTGAAGATATATTGACGTAGTCATATGATTGTTTGTTTTTTATTTATTACTAGCGTCCGCTCGCGGCTTCGCCCGTTTATACTACACTATTATTTATTTACAATTTTTTGTTTGAGTTTCCTGCTGTATCCCGCACATAGCAGGGTAGACGGAGAAAACGTTATTTACTAATCTGAACTCATTTTGTTGTTCGTCTGTCCGTTTGTCAAATATTGTCCATTGCACTTTCATACGATCTCTCTAAGAGGCTTCGCCCGTGAAACTGCTAATAATGTGTAAGACACATTCTAAGTACCTAACCGAGGTAACTCTGACCTTATGTACAGTAGAATAAATCAAAACGTCTAGTCATGTTATGAGGCCAGTCGTGGCGTTTGAATGTGAACGCGACGGTTGTGAGTTCGATTCCTACTCGAGAAAATGAAATATATAATATTTTCGTTTTCTTCGCTCTGCTGACGAGGAAAAAGTCAACTCCGCTACTCAGCACGCAATGCTTTCAGAATCCGGCGGAGAGTGGGCAGTGGAGTGTCTTATTTCTAGGTTCCCTCTACCTACCCTGCTAGATGCGGATACTGTAGAGCAGAAAAAAAAAACCTATAATCTATATCTATATGGAAGTATCAATTGTCATTACAGTTGTATTGTCCTAAAAATATGTAGGTACCTAACACTTCTATATGATAAAATATGTAATAGTTATTGAACACCAAATGCTCTCTTTAGATTATATAATTAAACTAGGACGTATCTTCTTATCTTAATTCAAGATAGCCCAGATTTTATCTCGCAAAATATTATTGTTTACGATTTGTGCCTATTACTTACTATAAATAATAAAGTGAGGCCGTCGTAGCACAGTGGCATTTGGCAGTTTAGTTCTACCACTGAATAGGCAATGCCTCGTCATTCGGCGGAATGTGGGAAACAGAAGTGTCTTCACGAGAACAGAGTGTCTTAACACTAGGTTCCCAGGTTCCCTATATTTGCCCTACTTTGTGTGGGACACAGTGTCAATAAATAATAATAAGACAATGATAAAAATTTAAACATCATGTTTGATTTTCCAATAGAAAATTGTCATCATGATTAGATAGAGATAATGTCATTAGATATACCTACACATCTATTTTTTTTTATTTGGGATAATAGTTTCTCTTTGAAATGAATGAATGAATGAATCTAGTTTCAATTGAAATGGAAAACTACCGTAAAACTATCTAATTTAATTTTCTTTTATTTTCTTTCTTCTCTCATTTAAAGAGTTCACTGATTTATTCAATGAAGAGTATTTTCTTACGTCTTTATTTCTGTACTTCAATAACGATTAAGAAGAGACTTCGAATAACCTTCGAAAAAAGTACCAATGAGACTGAAAGAAAATCACGTAAAAACCATGAGGACATGTATAAGAGATTGCGATTGAGAGTAAGTAAAGCAAGTAAAGTGTTAGTACCAAAAGGATTTGAACCCGCTATCCCGCGCGCAGTCACTGGCTTACTTACAGTTATATTAAATTGAATGCGAAAGCTGAAAACCTTGGTTCGTTAGCTGCCGTGCCCTTACTTTATATGTAGTTGACAGTAATGTCACGATCAAGGCTATCGCGGGATAATACGCAATAGATCAATTATTTATGAATGAAATGTATCAAAAGCGGTTTGAATAGGAACTGGATGAAAATGAGGTCAAGAGGTCGTCCTGGCGCAGCAGCACAAAGGTTTGGGTTCGATCCCCTCTCGAGGAAGTGAAATATTTATTTACGTTTATATTTCCATTTCTTCGCTCTGGTGTCGAGGGAAAGCGCGGTGTTGATTTTTGCTACTGCACAGGCAATGGCTTAAAAAGTTGGGCTGTACTTGGGGGACGGAATGTCATAACACTAGGTTTCCCCTGCATACCCTGCACTGCTATGCGGGAAAAGCGTAAGCTTGTTTTACTATAGGTTCATCAGGAAGGTACTAGATTAAAATCCAACAAAAATGTGAAACTTATTTTGTACAATTGTACTTCAATAGATGTTATATTACATGAAATAGAATAATTATAAACTTTCCAGGATATAAGGAAGTGCTGAAGGCGAAGAATTGTTTTAAGTATTGCTTTGATAAATAAGGAAATGCTGTTTCATTTGACCTCTTGAGTTAATAGAGAATTGTATCATATCCTATTAATTATTTATTGGTCCACACTTTTCTTTAGTATGAATAATATAAATAAGTGACACAAGAGGTTATTTAGACCTCAGGCGCTAAGTATGTGGCATTAAACTAAAGTATACTCTTATATATAAACTCTATTTTCATTTGACGATGTTGACAATTGGAATTGAAAAACAAAATCAGCTTCATGCAGTGGAGTAGACCGAATTCTGGGGGCATGTCTAGCGATGTTAAGATCGACCCTACAATCAGCCGCGTTTACTACGACAGCTGGCCTTAAGCACGATCTAACTATACCTATATATTATCTATTATTTTAATCAGGAAAAAGATACATTTATTATTTAAATTTCAAGTTATATCATTGTCATTAAATAGATAGCTGCAAATTGATGAGCATGTAAATGCAATTGGTCGACCTTCACATCAAAGATAAAGTAATTTTTATCAAATAAATTATGATTGATATTTAAAAATAAGTCTAATAATATGGACCCAGAAGTGGCAAATATGTTTTTATATTATAAGTTTATAACTATAAAGTCTTAAAATAGGTTGTATGAGCACATTAGTTATGGAACTGTTTTCTATGGTGCACAGATCAATTATAGTAGAGGTAGCTTTATTATAAAATGATAGAAATAGCCAAAACAGTGCACGAGTGGAATACTACTTTATTATTAACACGTTTTTTCAGCTGATTTGTAAATATGCAACTTTGACAACATTTTAGAAATCGAATTGATCCACTTATAATAATAATTGTTTCGAAGTTTACGTGTATATGATATCATTCAGCTAGTCTAAGGTGGAAGACGAAACCCTAGGACGTCTCTTATGAAAACCAGCGAGTTTGGACACTTCCATTACTTCTTGTGCCTAGGATCTGACCATGTAACTGTAAAGTAGGCTACGAATTCTTATCGTGTTTTTGGTATTTTTAAATATAGGGCCTTAAGTTATTTCTCCACAGTTCATTTTCAAATACAATGATTATGGTTAAAAATAATTCAGGCTACTGTGTACTAAGGAAAGCATACCATAATAATTTCCTTATATATAATAACTCAGTCCGCAGTTTATGAAGAAACTTAAGTGCGTGAAGCTGAGAAAATAACCAATTTCAGCTGAACGCTGTATCCAGTACATAGCAGAGAAGGCAGAGGGAAGCTGAGATAAGACACTCCGTCCCCATTAAAACATTTCTGCTTCCATCTCTCCGCCGGATTCTTGAGACATTTGGTCAACGCCGCGTTTTGTATAGATTTTATGAGCTGAGTATAAGACTATTGAGATAACTTAGTGTGTTTGCTCTAAGTTCTTCTATACTACATAAATTGTATAATTACTAAGAAAATACAATAAAAACAATATAGTCGTTGGTCAACATACTCTTTGCTCTATAACGTAAAGCGGATGCCAGTCAATGACTGCCGTTACCCGCTTCCGAAGGTAGAGTGTAGTTTATAGTTTATTAACAGATTGACAATAAAGGCTATTTATTTATATATATTCTAGAATAATATATAAAGGCCGTGGCGTAGTGGTATAGCGTTTCACAATACAAGCGCTGGTTGTAGGTTCGATTTCCACTCACGGGACTGTTTAAAATTTTCCGATTTGGTGTCAAAAGTGGGAAAATCAAAATAATACATTTGGCGTTAAGCTTCGCCTTAACATTTGGTTCCGTCGAGAATTATCATGTTCATGTTATTTTAACAGCGGCGTTGAGCTACACAACACAAAAACTAATGTTAATTTTAGTTTCTATATTACATTAGATATTTCTATTAGTTTCTATAGATATCCAAGGATTTTTATTTATCTCCCAGAATACAAGTGCCAGTTGTCACTGACATGAAGATTTAGTTCAATGTTTGATTAGTAGGTCACGGCCGCGCAGTAATCATCTGATTACTGATACTATTTTGTGATGCTGCTTCACAACAAGATCTGTACCATACTGGATCATTTGTTGTAGCCACCTACAGAGGGCAGAGAGAACTAGTGTTCAGACACTCCGTTGCTTCATTTGGAGGTGTTTTGAAGTGGTGTGTGTCGACCGTCCATAATATATGATAAATAAATAAAAATCAGTTCAGCTGTTTCGAATATTATTAACCTGGATAAACAGAAAGCCAGACAAACGTGAATATAGGTATAGACCTATAAACTATAAAAAACATTATTATTTTGGAATAACAAGGAGGCAAGGAATGAAACGTGTAGGTAGTATAAGACAAACAAAACACTAATACATTTAAAAATGTCAATTTTATTGCAAAGTTGATAAAAAAATCTTTATTATAGTAGTATAATACGGATGTTATTACTTAATTTATCTAGCGACTGACAAAAATGGCTAAAAATAATTTTTATCATACCGTTTAAGATCAATATCGTATAAATAATGTTACCTAATCTTTTAATTTATCTTTTGAAATACGAGCTGTGTGTATGCATTTTTATTGTTTTGAATTACAAATATTAATGAATGATTAAATAAGTAAGGAACGGTGTCTAAATGGGAACGGAGTGTCAGCTAATAAAATCATTAGACGCAACTGACGCATTTAAGTAACACCTAAAGGGAATTCTTAAGGGTTTTGAATTTAATATCACGCTCTAAAATAATAATTACTTAAAAGTTGTACAGGTTTTAATTATAAATGCAATGGTTGCAAGTTCTATTCCATCTCGGGGATGATTTTATTGAAATCGTACGGGAGTGTCTTCATACTAGTTTCCAAGGTTCACCTCTGTAAATCCAAAATGGGAAATTGAATTTGCTGAAATATTTTGACACTAAGTTCTCTCTGAAAAAAAACATATATTATTTCTTCCTTCAAGTAGGGATAGAGATTACAACTTTTGCATGTATAATTGGTTAGTCACAGGTTTTACGCGCCACTGTAAGTATACACTGTTATTTTTTGATAACATAGCTTATAATATTAATAGATTTGATAAGTTAAAAATCAAAAATAACAGCTTACAACTTCATATGAATTACAGATATAGGTTTTTTTATTATTAAAGTAATGAATCATACTTTTTTCTAATTATTATTACTGTTTTTGATTAAATATGTCATTCTTCATCAGTGATTCATCATTAGCATATCGATAAGTATATTACAGCCATCCTACAATAGAATCTTATTATATAATCTTTTATAGTTAAACATAAAATAGTTTAAAAAATAAAAAAAAAATAAGTCGTTTAAAATTATAAAGTTCCCGCCCACAACAGGGTAGGCCGAGGGAACCTAGTGGTAGGACATTCCATTCCCCACTTTCCACTTCTGGAGGCTTTGCGTATCCAGTAAATGAAAAAAATAAATATTTTATTTGTTCAAGTCGAACCCACAACCAGTCGATTTTACAGTCAGACTGCGCCACGCCTGGCCTCAATATTAACTTCTTTTAAATCTCATCATTCATTCTTGATAGGGAAGGGTTACTATAAAAATATTGTACCGTCAACGGGTATTGAAATAAACATTCATCCCAATGCGAATCGAACTCACAACCATTGAGGTCCAACTGAAGTTAGGCAGGATCGGAGGATTTTCGCCTAGTCAGCTTCACGCGAATGATGCGTGACGCTTTATAATAAATGTTTTCACAAAACAAAGAAATGAACCAAATTATACCAATAAAATTTATATATACAATAAAAAGTATATAAATATTATTACATTATCTGTTGTAAATTACTTTGATAATCATTTTTATGCTATAAGTAATGGTCAGCGTATGCTGTATCCGCTTAGCTTCAAACTGTATCCTGCTTGACAGGGTAGACAGAGGGAACTTGGGAACCTATTGTTAAGCTACACCGTTCCCATTAAGACACTTCCTTACCACACTTCTTCTAGTTCTAGAAGTATTGCGTTTTGATTGACGGAACTCAACGCTTCGCCTCGTACCCAGAACAAGAAAATGAAATATTAAAAATTTATTTTTTTCGAGTGGGAATCGAATTAACAACCTATCGCGATTACACTTTGTGCTACTGCGCCACGACTTGTCTCATACGTTGTATGTTTGAAGAAAATAAAACAATAATATTATATTAATTGGCATTACAAAAATGTCCAAAAATATTTTTAAGTCGTTCCTTCATGCTTATAATAATAACGTATGGACATACCTACTCCAAAGAAAATTGCTTAAATTTAAATGACTCATAACGTCAACTTGAGTTCTTTTGACGTTTGATTGACGGGTGCATTTTTGTTTTTTATTTTTATTCATATTTAAATAGACTGCATTGTGAATGACTGACGTTGAGATGCCGATTCTTTTTGTAATGAATTTTAAAATAACTAATTACAATATAAAGCGCTTTTTTTATATATAAAGATTGAACATAAAAATAAATCATGCATAAAAAGATTAAAACAATATATTTATCGATAACCATCTTTTATTCACATAATATATAGATGAATCTTATATCTTATAGATGATATCTTTTTTTAATATAATTGATAAAAATATTTCTTTGTAGTCTAATAATGATTCAACTTTTTAATTTTAAAATTAATCCTTTTAGGTGCATGCCGCCACTTTAAACATTAATTTTATACTTTTAAACTTCATTTTTACGGGTGATAAATGGTTGCCATATAAAGGTGTCAAAAATTTAATTTAAGAATTATTTCAATACAATTCATTTTTTCTCAACTACTACCAGCCTTAATAATTAAGGTTTATTTCCATTTTTCTTAATAACTTAAAGTTTAGGAAATGTTAGTGTTAAAACAATAAAAAAATATAAAGCGATTAGAAAATATAAAGAACCACGATAGGCTAGGAATTCAAGTTGAGACGCTTCATCCATTAATTGTTAGTTGTAATTAAATAGTACATTGTTACTTGTAATTAATCTGCATAAGTTAAGTAATATTTGAACTAGCGAGTGCATATAAATATTAATTTATCGAAAAAAAAATTTTTTTTTTATTGCTCTATTTCTTTACAAAATAATAATATTTCAGATCACTGAGTTATAGTTATCAAATTATTCAATTAAATAAAATCATCAATGTTTTCTTATGATGTTATTACGTTATTTTTTTCCAACCAGTTTTACAGACAGCCAAAATTTTATTTTGAAATAAATAACATTACAAGTATTATTAAAAATATATCATTTTTACATGAAAGAGAAAAGAAAATATAAAATGTATCGAACCCACAACCTGTTGCGTTTATAATAACACGCTTGAACCCCTGTGCTACGTCATAATAAATATTTTTTTAATTGAGAAAAGCGACTCCTGTCATTTTTATATTAGCAATAGTTCTATACTGTCGAAATGTGTATATGCGACATATCTGACGCAGGCGAGGATAGCTGGTTGAAATTTTACTCTTTCCGATGAAAACTTTTTTTTCATTGAAACCATTAGTATTTATAATGTATTTAAGGTCAGTAGCAGGTCAGCAGCAGCAGTAAGGTCGTAGCACACACAAGCCTGCGGCATGTTTACAAAATAAAACTTAAATGATGCAGACAGCATCCAAAAAGCGTGGGTTGGAATCCCACTACGCTCAAATAATATACCCAATATATACCTTTGTTATTAAAAAAAATCGGACAAGCGCGAGTCGGGCTCGCTTACGGAGGGGTTTTCATACAGAAATTGGAGGTCTCAAGCTTTTTCTGAAATTCAGGCTTAGCTTAGCCAGAGCCCTTTCGTTTGATACGTCACTTGAACTAGCGGAACTTTAATACCAAATTTTGGCCCCCTTTTAAGGTTATTATTTTTAGGATTTAACCATAAATATAGTTCTAGTTTTTAGATTTTTCTAAATTAGTATTACCTGTAGACGCAAGTTGCTAAATTTCATAATTCGAGGTCACTCGGAAGTACCTTATGAATTTCATAGTGTCGAAATACGCTATTTTTGCGATACAAACGGCTATATCTTTTTTTAAGTAAATATTGAAATATGTTTTTATCAGGAAATCATGTGGCCGCAGATCTGAATATATGGTTTGAATTTCAACCCGACATCTCCAAGCGTCCTTGAGATAAGGGATCTTGACAGACAGACAGACGGACAACTGAGTGAGAATCAAGATTTCCTTTTTGCCTTAAAACGTGCAAAAAACAGCATTTTCTATATTTTACCCCCATCACTTAAACTCACTTGCAAGTACTTTTCCACTATCAAGTATATGTTAAGTAGGAGAACCCGGGGCTGGTATGGACATTCTGGAGAGACAGAGAGATTTATTTGATTTATTTATTACCTGTAATTTAAAGTCTGTATATCTGTAGTTCCTGAACTTCATTTAGCCTATAATCAAGTTCAGTTCACACACTTGGCACAACTTACCTTGAGGTATTGTTACTTTTAGCTCCAACGTGATGTTTTTTTAAGGTTAAATAGTAAAAAACGTATGTATATTTAACTGTACAAACGTAATTTAATAACAGAAAAAAAAACAGTCGAATCGATAACCCCTTTTTCTTAGAGAAGTCGGTTGAAAAAAACGGCGCAAAATCGACATCCGACTTTTCGGATCTACCACGCGACACACTTGTGTGTGCTCAGACCAACAGGCAAACATACGAGTATATGTTGTATTAGTCCAAACACAGGTGCCACTTCTTTCACTGCCCACAGTCTCGTTATATTACAAGCATAGCAGCAGCATAGCAGAAGATATTATTTAAAACTTTTAATAAAATATTCTATGTATAATTTAAAATTTAAAAATGATCTGATCTAATATTTAAAAATAAAACTAAAAAAACTAATTTTACGTGTGCGTAGGATTACATTTTAAATGACAGAGTAAATACATATAGCTTTGCACGTCAGAAATAAATATTAGAGTAGGTTATCATTAAATTGTTTTATAAACGCGAAATTAAATAACAGTAAACGCGGCCGCTTGTGGGTTTGATCCTTACTCGACAAAATGAAACTCGAAAAAAGTAGGAAATGGAGTGTCTTAATACAAGGTTCCCTCTGCCTACCCTGCTGTGTGCGGGATACAGCGTGAAGCTGATACTGTCACTACTATAATATTATAGAGAAGGAAAAAGGAGTGTTTCGAAGTCTTTATTTCTTTGAGCTTTTACGTGCTCTGTGATCACCCCTCCCCTTAAGCTTCTATTTTATTGGAAAGTATCTTGCTAAAAATATATTAGAATCATACTAAAAGTGAACATTTTTGAGTATACGCCATATACAATGCAGGTCCAAACTTTTAAGGCACCTAAATTAAAAAAGAAAATGAAAGAAAACAACTAAAAATTTAAATAATAGTTATTAGCATTATAAATATAAATGTGAAAGCCGAGTAAAATGTTAAGAAATCCACAAAAAAATGGGTTATCTATGCGGGTGCAGAGTTCTGTGTTCACTCGGTATAAAATACATTCACTATGTTTGGCGATAGTTTTTTTACGTACAGGCTTTATTATATTTGCAAATTATTTTTAAACATGTTAAGTAAAAAGCGGTATTCTTTGGCTAAAAGAGGGATAAACAAGTTTTAAATAAAGCTTTCAATGGTTATAGATATCAATATAAGAATTTTTTTAATGCAAAAATGTCACTATACTTAAACGATATTATTTTGGTTTCAAAGTCTTCAGATTTACGTAACTTGCGAATATACGAGTATTTATTTGTATTTCTATGAAATTATTAGTAATTAAATAAAATCTTAATTTAAAAATAATTATTTCTAACTGTACTGGAATAATGCGTGAAAAGCGGAACTAACTGTCACTGTCGAGCGGGACATTTAATTTTTGGGCGAAACATCGGGACGTCCCGACCTCGGGACTTCTGGCAACGTTGGAGAGTTGCTGCGTTCTGAGTTCTGCGAAGTTGCTCCGAATGATATTATGAAGCTGAAATAATTATTGCAAACTCATATATACTACAGCTGTGTATGCACAAGATAACGGCTCATATAAATCTCAGGGTGTACTATATAATTATTTCAGTGAGGTTACGTCTTTCTATAGAGAGTTGCATTTTCAGTTGTTCTTCCACATTCAATTTATTTTTTTATTAATGAGAAATTATATTGGATTACCGTATTCGAGTGAAATAAGGAAAAATGGTTGCGAAAATGCATTCGGTGCACTTCGAGGAAGCTTTGAACATGACCGGTACGTAAAGTTGAAATATTTATTTCCGTGCCATAATTGTAAGGCATTTAATTTTGCTAAATGAAAAAAGGCCTCTGAAACGTATTTGAACCGAGCCTAATTGCACACAGTGATTATAAATTCGAATCCCCTTTAAGAGAATGCTTAAAAATATTTTCATTTGTCTGTGTTGTAAAATTGCATTTCATTATTATTTTTTTGCATGTGATTTCTTTGTAAAAGTTAATCACAGTTATCTTACATAGATAATTTCAGCTTCCCAGGCTATATCAATTCCTTGCCAATCAATGGGCTTTGTAATTAAAATTGGCAGAAAATAAAAAAATCTTAAATAGTGAATATCACAATAAGACTTTCAAGACAAAGGAGCGGGGGTCTTTGTCTTGAAAGTTAAATAAAACTAGTATCAAGTCACTACGTTCCCATTAAGACACATCCGTTTCCCATTGTTCCATGTTCCATCATGTTTTCTAAAAGTATTAAGTAAGTTTCTAACTGTCAATTACCACTTTAAGAATGTACAAAATTATAAGAAATTATCTTTTTATTTCTTTAGGTTTCGGCAAGTTCAACTTTCTCGTGCAGCTAGTCAACATAAGCTTGATAGTGGGTATGTGTTTTGAAATCATGTCGGTGGCGTACTTGGTGCCAGCCAGTGCTTGTGAACTGGGCACTACCAACTTCCAGCAAGGACTTATGGCTGGGGTGCCTTTATTAGGTGATTTTTTTTACATTTACTGATATTTATGTATTTTCTATTATTCATTTAATGGGAATGATTGTATTAACACTAGATTACATTTTCCTTAACTAAATTGTTGGCCTTACATGTAATAAATAATTATCATCTAAAACAAACAGAAGGCTGCGTAACTAGTTATCTACAGTAGATATTTGACTATTATATAATATTAAGCCATCATATAAGATTGTAAATTTTTTGCTACCGTTGTGAGGTAATATAAAAATTTAAAAAGATAAATAATGTTTAAAATTTTTCAATTAATTTAACAAGTTCGTATTAATTACTAATTTTTTTTTAAATTAATTATTATTTGACTAATTATATACATAATAAAATGAATTTATAATAAAATTAAATTAACAGTTTTTAATTATAAACAACACAAATTAAAATGTGTGGATGTGGGAGTGTCAACAAACACAACCTCTTTACTAAAGCCTTAAATTGACGTTTTCTGCTTCACACTGTATCGGCCACATCTTAGAAGAGTAGGCAGAACATGGAAACCTAGTGTTAAAACACTCACACATTAGTACACTTTCGTTCCTTAATTTCCGCCGAATTCTCGAGGCATTGTGTGTTGAGTGGGTTACTCCAAAGTCGATATCGTCTCCTTTTAACTTGCTGATTAATGTAATTAACCATCAGCTAAATTATAAGTAAAAAACTTGACTTTAAAACATCTTTACTTGGGTTTTTTTAGTTAAGTAAAAAAGTTATTTTATCAGCTGGCTAGCTGATAAATAAACTTTTTATACGAGCATATGTATATGCAAATGTGTGAAAATTAAAATGAAATCATAAGTTTTATACTCTTTTTAATTAAGTATACTTATACAAATATTTATAAATAAACAATTGTGTAAAGATAGCACGGCGTTAAATTTCGCTACTCCATAAACAATGTCTTGATTTATAGCGGAGAGCGGAGTGTCGGAACACTAGGTTCACTCGCCCACCCGGTTATACTGGAATAGACTTAAAATTTACAAGCTTATAATTGACAATATTCTTTTTAGGTATAATAGCCACATCTCATTTCTGGGGATACCTGGCCGATACAAAGGGGAGAAGGAGAATATTGGCAATATGTATGACTTTAGCGTTTTTGTTTGGTGCCTCAGCCGCTTTATCACCTGACTGGATAGTGTTTTGCGTTCTAAAATTTTTATCGTCATGCGCGTGAGTATTCTTTGTATTTAGTTTTTTTTAAAAAGAAACCTTTGAAGGAACACTAGAGAGAGACAAAAATATTATAAATATGAATTTACTTATTTTCTAATAGTGTAGCCGGCACGTACGGGTTATCGCTAACGCTGATGAGTGAATGCACGCCGACGCATCGTCGTGCTATAATGGTGGCTTTGACTAGCACCATATTCCTGTCTGCCACTGGACTTATGGCGGGTGAGTCTTTTCATCATGAGCATAGGAAGGAGTAGGGGTGGCCTGTGCGTACCTCAGAATAGTCTTGTGCCCAATATAATGAAATTTGCAGTAACAATAAACAATAAAAATATACCTTATTCTATTTTGTTAGAACCAAAAGAAAATAGATTTTGCAGTTTCCGTTTCCGAAATTATCCAGGAGGCGCGGGTTCGAATCTCGCGTCTTATACAATTTTTAAAAATATAAACTCATATAATAAGCACCAATAAAAAATAAAGTTAGCAACATAGAACATTTAAGTACCTACTGATTTGCCATATCTTCAACCAAAAGGGAGTAACAGTTACTTATGTATTTTTTTTCAGTAATATTAATCCCTGTACTGCAAATGAAGTTCCACTACTTTATACCTTATCTCAATATCGACTTTACCTCCTGGCGATTGTTGACTATCGTATTTGCCACCCCTTGCGCGTTGGGAGCGACTGGCGTGTACTTCTCTTACGAAAGTCCCAGGTTCCTACTCACCGTGGGTAAGGAAGAGGAAGCTTTGAAAATTCTGAAAGGAATTTTTACTATCAATACTGGGAAGAGTGGCGATGACTATAATGTAAATATTACAAAATAATTTCAAAGTTAATTTTATTAAAATTAAATGCTTCATAGCTTTTACATATTTATATTTACTCAGTCATTTGAGGTCAGGCGTGGTGTAGGAGCACAAGCGTGCGACGGTATGCGCGACAGGTTATGGATTCGATTTCTATTTGAGGAAATGAAATTTTTATATTTTTATATTCTCGCTCCCTGAACGAGGCAAAGCGCTGCGTTGAGTACCTAGTGGAAAGTGGGAAACGGAAGTGTTTTAATAAAGAAAATAGTTTCTAATTGTTTCTATTTCTATTTATTGTAGGCCCTATGCAAGCAAAAAATTTAAATATGGTTTTTTCAATATTCTGGTGTTTTCGATAATATAGCTACATACCCTAAATAATTCATTTAATTTATGTATTAAGTTTATTTAGTATTTATAATTAATTTTAAATGTCGCTCTAGGTATCATCTGTAATATTAGGAGAAGACAATAGGAAACCCACAAATGGATTATGGTCCTCGATATCATCACAAACACTGCCTTTACTGAAGCCACCACTACTAAAAACAACTCTTCTTCTGTCTGTATTATTTGTTATAGTTTATTTTGGGTAAGTTAAATATCAAATTATTATTATTTTCCAGCTCCACCCTGTATTCCGCACATAGCAGGGTAAGCAGAGCGAAACCTAGCGTTAAGACACTCCATTCCCCATTAAAATTGGTATGAAATAACGGAACCCAACGCCGCGTTTGAATCGTTCCAGAGCGAAGAAATGGAAATCGAAACCACAATCGTTGCGCTCACAGTGGCACCTTGATTGTTAATTAACTAAATATACACATTTTTTACTGAAACCATTTCCATCAGGCCAGTTGTGGTACAAGGGCACGAAGTGTGACTGTAAAACCAACTGGTTGTGGGTCCAATCCCCACTCGAGAAGATGATATATGGGTCATAATCAGAAAAGTGGACATTTTCGAATTCGTAACATAACTGATAAGTAACAATACTGATAATGTTTGTTACGAAACTGATGTTATAAGGCATTATACACAACAAAATAAGAATATTATATGAATAAAACTATTGGTTTTTTTTATTTAATGAGACACAAATTAAAATTTTAAAGATTCAATCGTTGAATTAATAGATTATAAATGTAAGAAAACATAACAAAGTGACAATATTACGTAACGTAATAAATTTATATTTCTAGTTAGAGATCACAAAGTTAATGATAAAATTAAACCCACTTTAAAATATATCAAAATTTGAGTCGTTATCACGGGAATTAAGTTGAATTCTTTGTAAGTGTTTATTTCGCATATCTTCATTAATAGGATTGATCTGTTTAAGACGTTCTCTATATCTTTTTTGTCTATCAGCATTTGAAATAGGAGCCATGACGCTTACTGAAAATAAAAAATAGTTATTTAATAATATTTCATGTATATTGTCTAGTACAGAACCTATTTGTTTTTAAATAAAAGCCTCACCCGCTTGAGCTACATATTTATTAATGCACTATCTCCAGAGAAAAAAAAATTACAAAATCACAACTAATTTCAGGAAGAATAAAAAAACGTTTTTAACTAAATCGGTTAAGCCGTTCTGAGATAAGCGTGCACAAAAACATTAAACAAACAAGCAAACAGACAAAAAAACTTAAAAATCATTATTTTTGGTTACTTCACGTTATCAAAAGTCACTAATTATTTTTTTCATATGCCAGCATTTTTTTTTTATATACATAATCTTCCGATGGTAACGTAATTATGAACTAGGCTTCATATTTTCTCAGTTTCGTTACGTAACGAAATATAACAAAATTGAGAATAAAATCTGAGAAATTCTAACCTTTTTAAATATTTGCTCATAAGCCACGTGTTGCATGTGCAAGCACTGAAGTTCTTTTTTGAGATTTTGTAAAAAGACGCAAATAACATAAACAAGAAAACGAAATTATAGAATACTTACCAAAATAAAAGCCGTTTATAACCCTGAGATGTAATTTCACGCATTCCCTCTAAAACATTTGAACCCCTCAACTGCTGCGAGAACACTACTGGTTGTAGCTACGACAGCATTGACTTTAAGAATTATGGTGCCACAATAAAAAATAATATTAAATATCATTCAAAATAATT